>JAOPHQ010000133.1:37500-58953 GCA_030340625.1 Merluccius polli | reverse complement strand
TGTGTGTGTGTGTGTGTGTGTGTGTGTGTGTGTGTGTGTGTGTGTGTGTGTGTGTGTGTGGGGGCGTGCGTGTCGATGTGCACGGCCGCGTACGCGTTTACATAATTGTGTGTCACTTGGGCATATAAATAAAACATGTTTGTGCTTGAGCGAAAAAGTGAACTGGGGACTATGTCCGACTAACAAGCGAACTCAATAGAAATCCCATGGCTGAATCGGTCCGGAGGACACAAAAAACACGTGGCGGCGCTGCAATCCCCCTTCTGTGGTTAAGGGACCGTTTCAATATTAGAGCTTGTAGAACAAAAAAGGGCTACTTGACTGCAGAGAGCCCTTTAATTAGGAAGACAAGAGGAGCGGCGCGAAACGCGGCCTGAGCGATAGCCTGCGCAGGGTTCACACGGTGACCGAACCGGAGATGCATTCAGCCACATTTCCGAAAGGGATGGACGCAATGAGTCAAGCCTCCGCGTAAATCATTTTGATTGCGGTGGGTGTTTTTTCATCCGTGGATGTGGAGAGTCGAGGGTGGGTGGTTTGGGGGGGGGGGGGGGGGGGGGGGAGTTGGGTGTGGGGGGGGGGGGGGGGGGGGGGGGATGTGGAGGTAAGGTGCGGGCGTTGTAGGGGCAGCACAAGGTCAAAGTGTTCGGCCATAACTCATCGATAAAGAGAGATGCTGCTGTGTGTGAGACTTCGCGTCCCCGGCTCAAGGGGAACAAAGGGGGCGGCGGTGGGAGAGAGCAGGTGCAGCGGTAGGAAGGGGGCCGAGGGGGGGGGCCGACGGGGGGTGGAAGTGGCCGGGTAGAGCCACACACAACACACACAGAACAAGCGAGGGAAACGACTCCTAACCGACACAAATTAAATGTCACCGCGCTGAGCATAATGACATCTGCAGCCGGGGAAGTGTGCGCCTACGGATGCCGCCGCCGCGCGTGGCATTGGCGGGACCCGGGCGATCAGACGTACACGTGTCCTTGACGCAATGCACTGACGAAGGCCAACGCATGCGTCACTCATGAGGGAAGGAAGGAAGGGGGGAAAAAAAACCACAACAGGTTCAAACACCCAGGTGAAAAAAATGAAACGAGCGAAAAACCCAGAAGAAGCGTGTTCTTTTTTTATAATTCTTCATCCCCTTCTTCTTCTCATTCTATCCCCCTCGTCTCTGCGTCCTCCTTTGAAAGGCGAAACGAGTGGAAAGATGAAAGTGGAGGCCCCAGAATCCCTTCCATCTCTATGGACAGAGAAAGACCTTGTTTACTTATTCCCTAGACTGTAATTACGACGCCCCCGCATGAAACAGGGCTTGAACTCTGCAAATTATCTGGTAAATATCATTGTCGGAAGAAGGACAAAACACCCATTGTTGGTCATGTCTTGTTTCTTTTTTTGTTCTTCTTTCTTTTCTTTTTTATGTAGTTGACATCTCTCCCCTTGTAAACAGACTGCCTTGAAAATGTTTCTAAACAGGGTCGCAGGTTACTGAGACTATACCTCTAAAATGGGACTAAAATGTATTTGAGGCAACAATGAGCGTGAATGTGAGAGATCGGTAAAGTACACGGTGTGAAGCGAGAGAAACCCAGCTCACTGTTGATTCCCTGAGTCGTGTTCAGATCAACCGCACTACCACCTACTGCATTGTTGGGGGACTGAACAAAAAGGCAGTGCGCATGATAGACGTCATCAACAGAACATATTTGTTCCTCAGCTTATTCGAGTCTGTATAATATAATGGTTCCCGGTTAGTGTGTTTCACCCCCAGCCGTAAGGTGCTGGGTTTGAAACACACTGTCTTCATCACAACGACATGTACCTAAAAATAATTCACTGTAAGTCTCTTTGGTTAAATGGTCTGCTGAATGACTAAATAGTTTTTGACGTATGCCCCTTTGTGTTTTATATATAGGTATATAAGGTAGAAAGCAGATGTGTCCTCTATACTGTAGATGAGTGACGAGTTACTTTCATGGCTAAAGTCCTTGTTATTAGAGTAGTTTGTGTTGCATTCTTGGACATTGTCATCTGGTCTATTCATGGATTCATGGATTATTACCAAAAAGTCTTAAATGTAAATTACCACTTAATGCGCACAAGTGTGAGAACGAACAAAGGCAAAAGCCGAAGGAAAATGAAATTAGAAGGCAAGTGCAAAGTCAAATGGTGTCGACAGCATGGCAATTGGTGCTAAGCACTAGGTTTTTATGTTTTTCTTGTTAGCATTTTCCATAAATATAAAAAAGATCCTGTAATGCTGCTCCGGAATGACAAATTATGATTAAAGCCCACTATATTGTTTCGAATATTGTTTCAATTGGGATATTGTGTAAACCAGTAATCACAAAATACAAATGTAAACTGATATAATTGTCTGGGTGCATACTCCCTTGTCTACTGTAGGAAAAAAATAACCAATAATAGATGTGCCATATTATTTAACACATCTACCCTAAATCAGATACATGTATATCCTACATCTTAAATTGCCAGAAACGCTTAGTAATGAAGTAGTAGATGCCGGGTCACATGCCAGGTGAACAGGTCAACCAGAGGTCAAAGAGGGGTCTCCTGATAATAATGTCCCTTTCGGACTGCAACAAAGGACGGCTCTAACGCACGGTACTTTTGAGAGAGGGTAATCAATTAAAACCAAGTCTAAAAAAAATGCTAATAATATTCATGAAGACTTGCCAAGCCATATAAAAGGCTCATATCTTAAAATATGTTTATTTAATTAGATGTTATAATATTCATATTTCCATTCATACATTTGATGTATTCATCTATTGTTCCCAGTAGATGTAGTTCCACCTGGCTGGGTATGATGTAATTTTCACCCAATAGAACAAGGTCTTTGCTAAATTAGCCTCGGGCTAATTTTCTTACATGTCCCATGCCATTACAGGGTATGCTCTTTCTTTTTGGGGTGAGATAATTAATAAATATACAAGACTTCCTGAATTGGTTGTGTTGTGGGCACAGGCGTGAAGACCCACTGTACCCACAGCCAGCCCCTGTTTCCCCACCCAACCACCCCTACATTATTCCTCCTGCCGGGTTCCTCTCTCTCGGCTCCCACACCTGGCTGGTGTATAATTTAACCTGCAGCCGCTGGCATCTGGAGATCCAATCTGCAGCCTGATAATATCATGATTACCTCTGTTTGGAGGTCACAACTCAGGGCACCTTTCCCTCACCTCTATTTTGTCTGGATAATTCAAACGTACCCGCGTAACCTTTTTAGGAGTAGTATAATAATGGGATCAGGGCGTAGCGCCTTACAATAGCTCACGGCTGTGTCTCGGAGACTATAGAACAGAGGAAGGCGAGGAAAGTTTAGCTGGAAGACGTGAGCACTACTGACTGCAAACACGCAGGAGTCAAGCTCTTCTTGTTCAATCGCCTGATGGGGAAATAAAGTATGCAGCGGCCTACTGGTCAATCTTAGGAACGACGCTTATAAAAGCATGACGCTAGTAGGCACTTAGCGGGTGATCCTTTCACAAGAACTAATCAAACGCGCTTGGGCGCTCCTCCACCAGACAAGTCGTATTTTGTCTATTTCCTGTCCGTCAAAATAATACCTTCTCCTTTGAAAACCTACCACCACATCCAGGGGGACGAGGACAGCAAAATAGGATGAAAAGCATGGGGCTTACTTGCCACGGTGCACCATCTTGGGTGGCTGGTGTTTGATGAAACGTGCCCTATACATGTACGTCATGTTGCAGGGGGGGTAGTTTGAGGCATGCGGGAGTGCGGTAAGGAGGCAGCGGAGATAAAGAGAAATAATGCGGTCGATCCAGAACACCTGTATTCACTATATCAGCTCGCCAGGCAGACCGCAGGACCCGGCGACAGAGATGAAAGAGTCTCCAGAGGACAAGCGAGATGTTAGCGAGTCAGAGGGAGAAAGGCATCCTGCGTATCAAACGGCCGGGAACGTAATCCCCCCCGCCCCCCTCGTTCACCCTCCCCCAGTTGTGGACATACTTGTGGAGGCCTTGTCGCATCGGACAAGAAAAAACAAAGCCTGCAAAACTGCAAGCGGAGGCTGTTTTTAGACCAGATATGGTGGCCCTTTGTCCAATTTCCCAAGTGATGTCTAATTGGGGTCGCCTGGCGAGTCATTTCCCAGCAGCGATTGAGATGAACTCCTTGTACTCCTGAATATGGCTGAGCAAGAAATACTAATGTATTTTAAGATTAAAGTACATTGATTGATTTTCAGACTTTCATTTTTTGCAAATGCACATCTATTGGACCAAATAAAGAAAAAAGCCCAGAAAGCCCCCATAGCAAATGGGAAAGCATAAGAAATACACCACACGCAGCATAAAAGCTTGTGCTGGCTGTGGCAGGTAAGCCATTAGATTCTACAGTAGTATCCTTTCATAGGGCAAAGGTTTGGATATCAAAAACAAGCAAGACGGGATGTGAGGTAACAGCATTGCATATATTTTTGGTCAAGCTGAATTTCTTCCAAAAATATCGTTGGGCAGGGAATTGAGATTTCTATTGTGGTGCCGTCACCTGTGGATAGCGTTATCATCTTTGATTTTTCTTCTCTTACTTGGCGGGGAAAGGAGAAAACTATCAATTCCCTTATCAAAATCCAGTGCTGCCTTGGCGAAAAATTGATTTTTCTTCCAAAATAATGAGAAGAAACTCTATGATCCGGATATTAAAGTATTTCCCTTTTGTCGCAGGATCGAAAAGCCAAAGTGTACATTTTTCCCTCCCTACAGGCTGCCATGTTCCCCTTATTGCCCCTTCATTCAGGATGGACACAGGGCAAAAGGCCAACACTCATCAGGGCTGTCTCTTTAAATATGCACCGACAGCAACTTAAGGAGCCGTGATCCGTAAGCAGCCATATAGCTCAAATCATCCTCAACTTCCTTTTTGAGCAGAAGCCCCCCCCCCCCCCCCCCCCACTCCTGTGCCACATTTCCCAGGTATCTGTTTGGGCTCTCAGAGCGTGCTGACAGTTTACACAGCAATGTGCAAGCACCGTAATATTTCTTTTCATGGCTTATCAGGCCCCGGTGGGGGATTCTGCAAAGACCAAGAGCCTCTGCATCTGGTTGGTGTCTATACCACAGACTCCCGCTCTGGCTGCCATCTAGCTTGGAGAAACCGCCGCCTCCTCAAGAACATGAGCCTATTCATGGGGCTATTCAATGGGAAACGCTAAAGCCGCACAGCAGCTCCCTAAGGGACAGGAGGGAATCTGCGTGAAAGCGTTAGCGTGAGTGACGCTAACGCTTTCAATACAATGACCTGAACAAGTTGGGGGGATGCACACAAGACACATTTGAGGCACGATATTGTTATCACACATTTTCTGTGGGGAAATACACATCTTTTGCATAATCCATTAACAGGTCTGGGTTAATGAAAGGAACGTATCAATTATGTTTTGTATTAACTGACAGTCGCCCACACTCCATTAGAGTAAACAGCACACGACAAAACACAATGTCGCACTTTTGCAGCAAGGACAAAATGGCCCTTGTTCTGAATAGTGTACATTGTTTTGCTGCCTGAAAACACAATCCCTGTGCTGCAGACTTGCACCTGCTGAGCCAGACTTCTTTGGTCCTGTGCCCACATCGTTCACTGTTCGTCCCATGGGACAGCACAGTGCCGTCTGGGGCCCACTGCCATCCAGAACCCCTCCTACCCCCCTACCCCCCGCTGTGCATCCTTAACACAACGCCCCCCCGCCCATTTGTTTTCTTCAGAAAAAAAGTGACAGTTTTGGGTTATCCAAGCCATGGTGTTGGTCATAAAGGCTTCCTCCTGCTTGGCGTCCCACTGTATCGAAAAAACCAAGCTTCAGTCAGACCAGCCACTGCCCATTAATCATAGCAGGGGGACTTAAGCTATACGGCTTGGAGGACCCAGGGCTGTAGGCTCCAGCATTGATTTTTTTTTTTTTACAAAGTAAAAGCACTATGGGAGGACTCAAGTGAGCGTCAGAGAGGTGGATGATGCATCCGCGAGGGTGTATCCGTGTATCTGGATGACGTACATTATGAATCCAACCAAGATCGATATATTCTGAGCTCTGCAGAGTTTGGTGAATCATAAGCACACCAGTTCACTCAGTTTTATTTGAACCCCTGGTATGGTTGAACCCTGGACCACTTTTTTTTAGTGTGGACCAAAACAGCCGGCCCAAGGCCGCTTGTTGTAGCTAAATGTTTGCTTGACATCTGGGCTGTAGAGAACATTCACAATGTGCTGAATAATTAGTTACTCCTTCGAGATAAACTGGATAGTTTCTGTGATAAGGGATTTGTGCACACAATAGACCAGTGTCGAGTAAAGGTAAAATAAAAACTTGGACAACAACATTCCACGATTCCCTGCATAGAAGTAGCAGCTTGTGTGAAAATAAAAGAAGTAACATTTCTGACCATTAGGAACGACTTCTCCCTCTGCTACTTTTGGTCCAAAACAAACCAAAAGTTTAATTCTGATTCGGACAAACCAAACAAACTACGGTTGTGAAAGCCTTAGTTATATTATCTACTCTATCAACATTTGTTTTGGCTGGGGCCAGGGAGGACACCCTAGCCCATTTTAAAGCAGCCGGAAACCTTGAAAACCTCTCTCTCTCTCTCTCTCTCTCTCTGTCTCCCCCTCTCCCTCTCTCTCTCTCTGGCCCCCTCCGGCTATCCTCCACGTTGACCGGCTGCACTGTCCTTGTCAGCCTCCCAAACAAAATAACCTCCAGAATAATTCAATTGTTTTCTTTTTTTCTCACAACTGGAAAACGCTCAAACACCCGTTACAATGGGAACGCCGTTTCCTTCTGGCAAATAACATTTCACATAACAATAGACAAATATTTGGCTGTAAAAGCGGGAGTGTCAGGGGAGAGCTAAGCTTATTGCACTCTGCTGCGAAGGCGCTCCCAAACGCATGAGTAACTGCCATGAGTAGTTTAGAGCAGACGAAATGTGCGACAATATGTACCAACCTAAATGTTACGCTTCTCCTTTCAGCCCACAAGTCCCTCATCCACTGCAGTGGAAAGTTCCACTGTTCATAAAAGGTCACAAATGTTTGAGTTTGCTATGATGCCATGCCTAACCCTTGCTCTTTAATTAAGGGCTGGGATGTTTGTGTTTTTTTTATTTCACTACCTTGCAATCATAGAAGAGGACGATGGACGATGTGTGGACTTTATTGTCCCGAAGGAAATTTGTCTTGGACACATACAGTATCTGCTGTTAAAATACAAATAACATATTGCTGTCACCCATACACATGCACACACACACACACACACACACACACACACAGTGCCTACAGTACATGCACATCAACTGCCATCCACAAACAAATCGCACACTGCCCATCGTCCAACACACCCTTAGTCATCATAATGATGTACATCATATGTGCATTAAGGGTAAAGCAGCCTCATCACCACGGTGAGTGGTCATTAAGTATACATGTGTAGAGTAAAATTAAAAGCGTTACAGGGGTTGGCCTCTGGCTAACTTGCCATTTCAGGCTTTGACGGACAGTGGAACAAAGTGGTCTGTTAATAGCATACAGTAAAAACAAGCGTTTTGGGTCGCCTTTACGCTTGTTATTATCAATGACTTGCAAATCCATTTCTTAGCTAAACCAAATGTCATGTAATGACATTCAATGAAAGCCTTTGAACAGTTTGAGAGAGGTTTACCAAAAATAACAAACCGTACATTTTCATACTGCAGGAGAAAATGCTTTTCAATAAAGTCACGGCCGCATATGCACTGAGATGAAATGGAGCGAATGAAAAGAGAATTGAATTCCTCTGAAAATATACAAAGAATAAAAAAAACAAAAGCTAGAAAACAAATGACACCGAGGATACAATAAAAGAATGAGTCACCGCACAGCAAACATGCACACAGCGGGGGACAGATTGCTAATTTAAATTGCTCTGCTCTTAGCAGACATCTGATTAAATCCATCAACATGTGAAATATGCTGAATTTCAAAGCGGTGTCGTTCGGGAGCTGTCTCATCAATTAAACTCCATGCACCATTAATATTACTTTCTCCTCTCATAATTTAGGCAGGAGTGCATTAAGCACACGTCACCGCGGGTTAAATCTTCCCACAGGATTTATCCGAGCTCCCGCTCCCGACTCTGGGCTTGTTTGCCCGGCTGCGTGTGGACGCCTGAGCTCCGGGATGAGCTGTTTATGTTGCCCGCGCGTGATCCGACCTTCTTAAAGGAGTGATGGAGAGTCTCGGCATAATGTATGTGCCTGCACATCCCACCGGCCCCACCTCGTCCGCACACGCACTCACACACTCAATCACGCCGCCCGAGGTTGGGGAATCTATTTGGGCCGGAGAGGGGAAGGAAGGAAGGAAGGAAGGAAGGAAGGAAGGAAGGAAGGAAGGAAAACCGCTCAGTCAATAAAAGGAGCGATCCAGATGGCAGGCGGACTCACCTTTGAGAATGCTCTGGCCACGCAGTATATCCCTTGAGACAATCACTGTGTAGAAGTTCTGGGAGAAGCCCGCTTTGCAAGGGGGTTTAGGCGGCTGGCCTGGCTTAGTCCCCTATGGACAGAGAAGAAAACAAAACAGGGGGGGGGGGGGGGTGTTAAGCATCGGCAAAATTGACTTTTCGGGTGAAGAAGGGTCGCATGTCTCGCAGCCTCCCAGGTTCTGGTCTAACCCCGGCTCTGGCCCTCCATTCTACTGAGGGTGTAGCGGGTCTACTGCTACCCAGCGTGTGTCTTTAATGTACAGCATCGTGTGTTGCCTGGGTCTCGGTTGGACACCTGGTTTAAATAACTGCTGTGGATGGCACAGGTGGGTCCAGGGTGGGGGGTGCAGTGTAAACGGGGCAGGAGATTCATGCTGAGTAGGCCACATTCGAAAGTGACAAATAAGGCAAAGGACGGCAGTGACACCATACCAATAATATACAGTGATGAAGGAATGGTTATGGTGTTGATAACATATTGCCCAACGATGACGAAATTGGGGCAATGGTTATGATGATGATTGTAATGATTAGCAGGCTATTATGAACACAATACATATAGGCGCACAGGGAGGTGTAGAGGCTGCAATGCTGTGCAACAAAGAGGTACCACTATGCTTGGCGAAGGATCAGGCAATTCAATTGCTATTATAGCCTACTTTTAAAAAGGTTGATTAATGTTATGCTGAAAGGCAGCCTAACGAAGACCAACAGGGGGGCAATTTTCTTTTTTCCACGCACAGGAAACTAAGCCCGGCATTACAACGATCAATTAGCGATGTCAATTAAACACATGAGCTGTTCAATTATTTCTGGATATAAAGACTACGATATTCGCAGACCATGCTATGCTGTACCCCTGAGTGTGCACAACTTGTGCCATGGAGGCATTGGTGTGTGTGTGTGTGTGTGTGTGTGTGTGTGTGTGTGTGTGTGTGTGTGTGTGTGTGTGTGTGTTTGAGCGCAATCTGCTTTCTGGTCATTTATGAGTTATGAGGAGGATATCGACATGTGGTGTCCAGTGCATCGGACAGGCCGTAGTGACCGAAGTGGTGCGCAACGGCGAACAAGCAACGCCAACAACTACTGTATGAGTTTCGATTGCAGATGTTGGAGTAGGAAGAAAAAAAAAAGAAAAAAAAATGACTTGACAAGATCAGATCGAGACGTGGAAACGTGCGAAAATGAGGCAGTGTGCACACGACGTTAAGTTTGCAGCAGCTCTAGCGACCACACAGCATCAACCCCCCCCCCCCCCCCCAATCTGCACACAAAACACACACACACACACACACACACAAAAAAGCCTAACAATATAAAAGAGCAGCTTCATTCAACACGCATGTTACATCCAACCGCAACTGCACATCATCGCCGGGGCTGCAGGCAACACTTTCCCATTCACTGTCACTTCGGAGGGGGGGGGGGGGGGGGGGTGCTGATGCTGATGCTGGGGATGGTGGGGGGGGGGGGGGGGGGTTGGGATGCAGCCCGTGCATCCCGTGCATCCCAGCAGCAGTACCCCCCCCCCCCCCCCCCCACCTAAAGAGAGACCCCAACCCTGAGCGAAGTGGACCTGGACCTTACCAGGGATGGAGCGACCAGCAACGTGCACGTCAGCAGCGCCGCGGAGCCGAGATTCATCTTCACGGGTTACGCGTGGCTTTCAGACGGGTTAAAAAAAAAAGGGAACGGACCGGCGGCGGAGGGGCAGCTCTTCGGCACCAGGTGGCAGGCAGACAGACAGATAGGCAGTCAGTCAGTCAGTAAGGCAGGCAGGCAGCAAATCCCCCCAACCCTTCCTCTTCTGGAGAGACGCAGAGTTGAGCCGAGCGGACAGTAAGTGGTGGAAAGTGTCCCTGGCTGACTGGCGCAAAAGTGCCGCTTCAGACCAGAAGACGCTGGGGCTGTGTGTGTGTGGTGTGTGTGTGTGAGAGAGAGAGGGGGTGAGAGAGAGAGAGAGAGAGAGAGAGAGAGAGAGAGAGAGAGAGAGAGAGAGATGAAGGGAGAGAGAGAGAGCCCCGCGCTGATTGGCTGGGCTCTGTGTGAGAGAGAGCCCTGCGCCGATTGGCTGGGAGGCGCCCTCCGCAGCCCCCTCCCACTGCACTGTGGTGTGTCGTACTGTGTGTGTGTGTGTGTGTGTGTGTGTGTGTGTGTGTGTGTGTGTGTGTGTGTGTGTGTGTGTGTGTGTGTGTGTGTGCTGTGTGTGTGTGCGTGTGTGCGTGCGTGTGTGTGTGAGGGGGGGGGGGGGCTTTTTTGTATTCTTTTTTTTTGTTTTTTTAAATGACCAGCTGTGATGATGGCCTATACATAACACATTTGGTGAAACCTTAACGTTAAACCGTCTGAAGATGCATTTTCCCAGCTGTTGAGAGTCCTATTTGGTCTCCAGATGGCCCACGGGGGTGGAGGTATATTGAGTGATAAACGACAATCTGAATTGTTTCTTCTGCCCGTCCACCCAACTGGAGTCTATTTCACACACCAGTTCCCATTCTGTTATCATCCACCCTATACATTTTATTTGTTATAAACCTCGGGGTCAGTGATGCATAGTAGTACCGCATATAGCATCTAAAGCCTGGGATGTTGCACTGAGAATGAAAATAATATGCTTGGTGCACTGACATGGGGAAAACAAAGGCCCTACGTGGAGCCATGGCTTCGATGGCGCTACCGTTTAATAACGTTGGCATTTAGAGGCGTCAGATCACCAGTGACTCAATTTTCATATCTGACGGGTTGTGACAATTTACTCCCATCAAAAGGAATATGACAGTGTGCTGGTGTGTCAATCAATTGCCCATTGTCTGTCCCTGTATATGACAGTGTTTTTTTTTCTTTCTTTGTCCCCATGGTCTGGCTTTGAGGATAGTAAACCCCTGTCTCTTTACGTTTGTTTTTATCTAGGTTTTGACTAGGAAGATTGAAGATTTTGCTGGCAAAATGACCAGCAGTTTAACACCACGCATAGGCCTACAGTGGATTTCATTTAATTTGTGTGCGCAGCAGTGCCCAGTGTCTGTCTCAATACATATTTCTATTTATTTATTCTGTATTTATTTATTTATTTGTCTCGCAACACATTTCCTCCATCTTCGCACAGGGCAACAGGTTGTTTTTTTTTTGAAAACCGTCCCAAACACCATGGCACACACAACAGAAGCTACACAATAATGGATGGCTGGGCTTTGAAACTGTGCACTCAGTGTACAACTCCCATCTCCCAGATGTGGCAACCTGTTGGCAGCAAGCAGAGAGACGAAAGAAGAGAGATGTTCAAGTTCCTGCTACCGACAATGTCTGTGTGGGCTGAATATGGCATGTTTTCAAGTAGGCCGAGTAAATATGTCCCTGATTTTTGTGCTTAATCTCTTACCTCTACACACATACGGAGAGAGGGCTTCGGGAACAGCAATGCACGGAAATAAATGCATACACATAAGAAGCAGTCAGTCACCGGGTGCACAATCTTTATTTATTTACTATGATTATAATTATGATTATTATGTTTGCTTGAGTGTGTTTTGGGGGAGTGGGCGGGATGGGAATATCATACTTATTTATTATTTTGAACGTTATATTTGTGTACATTAGTTTTTTTTTAACTGGGTAATAGTTCATTTAAGCCACGCCCATCTGGTCGTCGGTACAAAGTCCCCCTGGCCTAAAAGAAACCCTATAAAAATCCCTTTATTCCCACTGCCATCAACATCTTTACCTGTAAAACTGCACTTGAAAAACTGTAAAAGTCGCATCACACCCGGACTCATTCCAATTTCTATTTTTGTGAATGTTGTATGTTGCTGTTCTTTTATTGGTTCAATGTTTTTAGAGTTAGTGTCAGTTTAATGATCATAACAAACCAATTAATTAACTTTTCACACGTTAACCAGTAATTACTTGTAATTGGTTCTTAGCCCCCACGTTGCGCATTATTTTTCAATACACGCACACCTCGTCGTGGGTTACCCCTCACGTAATCACCTCCAACATCGGTCGTTAACGATCTCTAACTGAGGAGGAACAGCCTACTGCCGTGTAATAGACATTACTGCAGTGTCATGTCCTCCGTCTTATTATTTCCAGAAAGCCTCCCACACGTGGCCAAGGCTTTTAATTTGCTCTAAATGAAGAACAATTAATAAGCTCAATAAATATAAAAACAAAAAGACCTCTGATGGATATTCAGCACCATTACACGCCCACAACACGACCATATTAGATGCACCTGTCAACAAAGTGCTTCATCGTAGGCGTCTTTCTGGAATAATAACAGCATGTTCGTAAATTGTTGTTTTTTCAATTCGTTGATTATGACAGTGAAGCGCAGAATATATTACCTTATACTAGTCTGCACACAGTTACACTCAATCGGTTACAGAACCCGATAATAATATCCTAAAAATGCCATCTGGGAACTCAAACAGAATTGGTTTAAGGCAAGGCTGAATTATTCAATCTTTTCTTGGTTCTTATGAGGAGGGAATACCGGATCATTCATGTAGAAGCAAACAAAAATGCACAAGGGTTTTTGTTCCCCTTCCCATTGCTGCTGGTTGAATGGCGATGCTTATTCGTAGTATGGACAGTACTTTATCTAAATGCTGTCAATCCCTTTCTCCTTGGTCTGTCTCATATTACATGTGTGGTACAATTTCAGGAATGCAGATAAAATACATTTGTGAGACATTGTAGAGAATTGTCACGCCATTGGCCAACTGGCGGTGCGGTTTGAGTAACTAATGTTATGTGCAACAGCATATCGTTATATGTTGTTTTACATGCATGCAACTAAATACTATTATATTGGTATTATTAATACTGCTAACATACCTATGGATACATTCATACCAGCTTTCAAAGTAAGGGCATGAATCATTGCAGTTCATTTTACAACCATTGAAACAATAATGAAGGATAAACATGCATCTATTGATTCATTTTGCGCTACTATGGTAACTCGTCATATTCTTCTTCCTTGGGGTTCATGTCTCATGATCTCTGAACTCTGTGGTCGGTCGGAGGGTGGGTTTGTTTTGTGTGACACCGATGCGACAACCGTCACCCCCCCCCCGCTCCCTGTGACTGACGCAACCCTTGCAACGTCGACAACAGCGCGGGCAAATTACTTTGACAGAGCAACTGGAGATAGAAAACATGCGACCCAATAATGCGGTCGGACAACACCCCGCAGACGTCATCGAAAACACAAAACTCCTCTTCAGGGGCGACTACAGTTCAATCTTCTCGTAATCTTATCTCATCAGGGGATTTCATTAGCAAACCTGCAAGAGTGGATTCGGCAGACGACAACAAAATCATTGAGGAGGTACACACTGACACCTGTATATCTTTTACCCAAGGACCTAAACATATCCCAACTGAATAAATAAACACGTGTCTAAATGCAGGCAAATGAAAAGGCAGCCCAGGAAGAGTTGGAGCCCCCAAAGCACGTTTGCCTCAGCGTCCTGATCATAGACGTAATATTACGTAGACGCCTCATGACGTGCTGGAACGTAACCCAGCGTCGCCGCCATATTGGTTGGGTCTCCTCACTCTAGTCTAGCATAGGAGTCAACGGGAGAGCAAGCTATGCCAGTATGTTGTGCAGCTTACGGCGCAGTATTGACACCAGATCGCGTGGGATTACCTTTCACAAGTAAGATTGAACAATAATTCTTATAATTTTTTTTCATTAATTCGTCCTGTATCATAAATAAATCTCTGCCGTTTGTAACAAACCAAACGGTGTGAAAATCCGGTAAAAATTCGGGGAGTTATGCTTATTATTGTAGTTGGGGATACACCTTCCTCCATAGAAATGAATGCACTGGGGGCGCACTGGGGACCCATCCAAGATGGCGGCCGCGCCGATACGTCAGCTCCAACGGGCAGCGTCAGTCTATGAGGCGTCTATGTATATATTATGTCTATGCATCCTGATGCCGTCACACCTGGTCGTCCCTGGGAGGAGAGAGGAGGCCGCAAAGACCTGAGATGATCGATCAGCGGAGACCCAAAGCAAACATTTACCCACGCTCCTCCTCATGAGGAGCAGCGGGCTCGATGTGAATAAAGCAATTTCACCCATGATCTGATTCTTTAATCGAGTGCTGATTAGATAAATTGATATAGGCTGTGTACTATTCCAGCGGGATTGGCGTGTATTTCATCAGCGTGGCACGGGAAAAAATCTCCCTCTCTCTCTCTCTGTCTCTCTCTCTCCGTCTTTCTCTTTCACTACTTTTGCATCTCTGTCTCTTTCTCACTCTGTCTCTCCACGTACAGACGGATCTCACACACCATCTCCCACTGGCTCTCTCGCTGCGTCACCATTTCTCTCTATACATCACATCTTTTTCTACCCATCTGTTTCTTTCCCTCCCTATCTCCCCATCACTCACTCTTACTCCAATCTTTCGCTTTCTCTCTCCCCCTACCTCTATCTCTCCCTCCCTCCCCCTCTCTATCCGTCCCCCTGAGTGCAGATGTCCGTAAGGGACTCGGTGAAGTTGTATAGATAAAAACATAGATAGATAGAAAAAGATAAAGAGAGATACATATGTGCTGTATAGTTATACAAAGAGAGATATGTCCCTCTCTCCTTCCCTCTCCCTGCCTCTCATTATTTCTCTTTAGTCTCTAGGCATATACGCATCTCCCTATCACTCAATGTGTCTCCAGCTTCCTCTCTATCTCCCCCTCTACCTCTCTTCAGCTGGAACGGGTTCATACGACCCCGCAGAAAGGCAAAAGCAGAAAAACAATGAGTAATCGGCTCTACTGGAGACTATATGCTCCATAAATATTGACACAAGCCACGCTGAAGACCCACTGATGAGAGGGCACCGCTATCCTGATGCTCTGACCTCTTAAGCAGCATCTCTTCCACAGGATTATTACTTAGAGAGGCCGCAGAGAGAGAGAGAGAGAGAGAGAGAGAGAGAGAGAGAGAGAGAGAGAGAGAGAGAGAGAGAGAGAGAGAGACTGGACGGTGATGGATGAGGGTTGAGCAGGAACGTCTGAATCCTCTCCGCCTAATTAACCTCTCCATGTGTGTGTGTGTCTCCGAGTGGTGAACCTCCTTTAGCAGGCTGACAGAGCCACCCGGAGAGATATGTATTCACCATCACACACACACACACACACACAAACAGAAATATCCAATGCGAAGAAATAGACGTGGTTTATCTGCGTTAAATTAATTTACTTTTTGAGCATTTTTTAATGTATTTTTTTTTTAGCTTGTCTGTTTTTCTTTGTATGCAAAAAATGTCTTCTATGCATGCCTACAGGCTTTTGGAAATTGTATTTGTATGTGTGTATCCGTGTGTGTGTGTGAGTGAGTGTGTGTGTGTATGTGTGTGTGTGTGTGTGTGTGTGTGTTTCTGTATACGGTAACAGTTTAAACTGGAAAGCTACTGCTCTCTCTGGCTGCATAATTGCACATATTACAGACTGCATGATAGTATTAGCACATTCATATCAGTTTAACCAGAATTTGCACATGCGGCATTTACTGGACTGCATTGTATGCTCTTGTGTTGCAAAGTCACGCATTTGTGTGTGTGTGTGTGTGTGTGTGTGTGGTGGTGGTGGTGGGGGGGGGGGGGGGGTCTAAATTAATAAAAGATGTCTATTAAAGGGGCGCATCCAATAAGCCCCACAAGTTGTGCTCCCGAAGAAGAAGAAGAAGAAGAAGAAGAAGAAGAAGAAGAAGAAGAAGAAGAAGAAGAAGAAGAAGAAGAAGAAGAAGAAGAAAAGGAAGAAGAAGAAAAAAAAAAATGCAATAACACATAAAACTGTTGCATGAATTATGTAGCGGCACAACGCATAAATTGTGCATTAGGGCTTGATTTAATTATGTGTGTATGAAGGCGGAACAAGGGCTGGCGTTAAAACAAACACCGCAGACAAACACAACTCAGCAGCGGAGTGGCGAGGCCTTGTTACAGGGGCCCCGGGCGACGTGCTCCTGTGTACTGTACACATCAAACACACCGGGCTGCAAGGGGCCACCGAGGGCCCAACACTTGTGAAGCTGCAGGTTCGGTGGAAAACACAGCCCTTCTCTTTACTGTCCCAGAGAGAGACGGACGTGTCCCGCCGTCACACACAAACACTCAGTGTTACAGTGTGTGAGCGAGAGAGAGGAAGGGAGAGGAAGAGGGAGAGAGGAAGGGAGGGAGAGAGAGGGAGAGAGAGAGATGGTTGTTTTGGTTACTTTGCAATGTTGCAATACTTTGCTCTCTCTTGCGTTGCCTCCTGCTCCTGTTTCACGTCCATTTCTTCCCGAGTTTCGATGTCTGCTCCCCATTTCCATAATAGAGGTAAGGATGAAGTCATGCACAATTTTATAGATTTTTAACATAGTCCCGCATGTATTTGCTACATTGGTCCATATTGATTTCACGTACGTAAATGTTATACATGACACACAAATGACTTCATTACCATAGAAATAAGCCTACGGTGTGTGTGTGTGTGTGTGTCTGTGTCTGCGTGTGCGCGTCTGTGTCTGTGTGTGCGTGTGCGCGCGTGTGTGCGTGTGTGCGGTTAGACGGATGGGGGTCACAACATTGTTAACAATGCCAAGAGCACCCACTATTGTGAGGCTGAAATTGATCACACCACCCTATTCCTCGCTTCAGCCTCGGCCGCATTTACACACGGCGGGCTGCGTGAAAGCAGAACCCCGGTATCCGATTGGTTATTTCCCAGGGTCCACAGAATCTGATAGGGAAAACCAACGGTATAGGCTCCCTATGTACACACAGGCTGAATGGCTGATAAAGTTCAGGGGGAATAGAGCGAGGGGAAGTTGGCAGCGAGACAGGAACGCCTCTTTCACCATACACAGCCGTCCACATTC
Source organism: Merluccius polli (assembly GCA_030340625.1). NCBI lineage: Eukaryota > Metazoa > Chordata > Actinopteri > Gadiformes > Merlucciidae > Merluccius > Merluccius polli. The sequence goes on along the minus strand of JAOPHQ010000133.1, from coordinate 41,563 downwards.
ATTACAGCACACCTGTGTTACAGGTACCGCATAATCACAACCGAAACCTGATCAGAGAGAGAGAGACGGCGAGAGAGGACGCTGAAAAAAAAATGAAAATGGTGCGCCAGCACAACGCATTGTACAATGTGTGTAGAGATGTCGAATTTCAGATGGATTTGATTTATGCTAATGTGTCGCCGCACTCTATTGTCATCCCCGCATTCAATTTCCCACTTCCCATGGTGCTCACGTCACCGCACGCGCCAAACCACACATCTTATTTGTAAATGTTGAAAATAATTATTTGATTTTCATCCAGCTGCACTGTCAAAATCCCGCTCCACCTCCACACACACACACACATGCTCAACACACACACACACACACACACACACACACAGACATACACCCTACAGATATACACCCCCCCCCAAAGATACACATACACACACACACACACACACACACACATACACCTTACAGAGATACACACCCCCAAAGATACACATACACACACACACCCTGGACACACACACACACACACACACACACACAAACACACACTCTACAGACACACACACACACACACACAGACACATACACCCTACAGAGATACACCCCCCCCAAAGATACACATACACACACACACACACACACACACACACACACCCCAACGACACACACACACACACACCCCAACAACACACACACACACACACACACACACACACACACACACACACACACACACACACACACACACATCCTCAACAACCACCCCCAACCTCCTCTGTCTGCCCAGCAGCCTCTGCTATCGGCCCGCCCCTTCAAACCCTGCGTAGGTTGTTATACATCTCAGCCTATGTTTGAGTTTTCTCTCTGCCCTCTGCTTCTCCTTCCAGGTAGATATGAAATATCGACTGTTCTCATCTGGGGCCTACAGCTCACCTCCCCACCCCACCACCACCAGCACCAGCACCACCACCACAACTCCCCCTTACTCCCCACACCCTGCCAACTACTCCACTATCCGAGTTGCTGGCACAGCAACTTTGTAGGGACGGGAGCGGGGAGGGGAGCAGGAGGGGGGAGGGAGCACAGAGGAACCAGGGCAGAGATATAGAACCAGGGTAGAGATAAAGCTGTGAGATTTAGAACGAGAGAGAGAGAGCAAGAGAGAGCGAGAGAGAGATAGAGGGAGAAAAAAAGACACACACACACACACACACACACAGACACAGACAGTTAGATATATAGAGGGAGAAAATAGAGCAATCAAAATAAAAGTAATTACCAGAATTAGCTCAGGATTATGGGAAATCAATAAAGAAGAATCCAACTGCAGGAATGTCAGACCTTGTGTGTGTGTGTGTGTGTGGCGGTGGGGGGGGGGGGGGGATTTTATGTATGCAGAGAGATGCAAACAAAAGGAAGCACAGAATGAAGCAGCAACAGCAGCAGCAACAAGAGAATCCAAATGCGGAAGTCTTGGCTTTGGCGCTGCAAGGCGTCCGATTGTGCAGGGAGGGGTAATTATACACCACACAGTCACACCGTGGTCGACGACTGGGAGACAAACAGTCTTCTCAATGTAAACTGGCCCGCCTCGTCAACATCAAGAGGACCGAGACGGAGATTCTGGAAAACTCACGACTCCTAGCTCTATCATTAGGGTGTTCCCAATACAGTAAATTCTCTGACGGGGACAAAGGCGGTCGTTAAGTCGGAAAGCGCCGCAATACGTACACACAGGAACATTTTGTTTACCCGGGAACATTAAAGGAGGTCTCAAAGACGCAACCGTGTGAAGTTCGTGTGAAGTTCGTATGAAGCGCCGTGATCCGACATCGAAAGGAACCCACATGGGTTCGGGCCGTGACGAACCCGCCTTTGAATTCTTTGATGAAACAATAGGGATGTGTAACGCACGAGTGAGAAGTAATGCAAACATTAACGGCAGTTTCATTTCGGTGCAAGAGTAATATTAGTCATGGATATGGCCGTATTTCACGGTGCATGGGTTTGGCTCGAACGTGCGTCTTGTTCTACTAGATAGGAGACGGTGGCGGCCGCGGCGTCCATCGCGCGGTGAAATAAAATAATATTTGCATGGCCAAACTTTCGAGCTCTCGTCTTAACAGACACTCGGCGTTTGCCTTGGTGATATGCTCATGATTAATTCAACAGATAAAAGGTTTAGCTGGAGTGGGTTCTGGATTAAGCAGACGAGTGTGCTCCAGTGCTACGCGCGCCGGGCTGAAGACTACTTCATTAGCCAACCTTTATTGGCATCATTACTGTGATCCGAGATCTCGAGATGTTTATCAGCCCCGTGGCGTAAACAGACCAAACACGTGCGACCGAGTGTGTTCTCCGGGAATTGTTGTCATTTCCCGGCATGAGCCGATACCAAAATCAAAACCTCTTAAATAAGATATCCACAGCTGTAGCTGTTGATCGACACGTTGTTGTGCCTGCAGATGTTCGTGCCGCATCTCTCTGCGTCATCCTTTTGGTGGCAGTGATCACAGTTCAGTTTATTTGCCGGTGGGTATGTGCTCAGGCACAGACAAGATGGAGGGGGGAAGAGGAGGAGGAGGCGGGTGAGGAGGTGGAAGGGGAGAAGGAGGAGGAGGAGGAGGAGGAGGAGGGTGAGGGGGTGGAAGGGGAGAAGGAGGAGGAGGAGGGTGAGGGGGTGGAAGGGGAGAAGGAGGAGGAGGAGGTAGAAGAAGAGGAGGAGATGGAGAACCGGGCTTTGGGTCTAGATCTCATTAGGGACTGACCATGGCGGTGTGTGTGTGTGTGTGTGTGTGTGTGTGTGAACAGTCACAAGGGGTCCTCATTGTAACTGATGTTTCCATGGGGGCGCCTAACTGAGCCCCGATTCCTCAGAGCTGGCCGGGCGCTCCCTCGGTTGTCGGGTGTTTATTAAGACATCTCCATGCGCCGCTGTTATGACGGCGGCGGACACGCGCATAAGGGTTCGACCATCTGTTCCGCGGGCCTCGCCAAGGTTAAACATCCTCCCGGCTTACCGTAGATGGAGCCAGCCGAACGGCAGCCGTTGTATGTCTCGGAAAGTTCGGAAATGTAATTGGCTGAGAAAAGGTAATGGCATGAATAAGTGAGATTCACGCGCCCACACACAGTAGTGGGTTAAGTGGCAGTGTTTGGTCACACTGAGGGCCGTGTCTAGAAAAAGCAAAGTACCACCGAAGTATGATAACATAGTGGAGGCGACTGTTTTTGCCTTTTAGAATTTGACAAATTACAGCGCATATCATAAATAATGGATTACAATTTTTCCTATGGCACAAAAAGATTGCGAATTTCTGGGTTTGTGTTTCAGATTTACTGTGTTTGTGCGACATTTGCCGTTTAGCATTCACTGTATGTATGGAAACTCACTCTTAGACAATTTTTTGTGCATTGTGTTTCGCGAGCATTTCCAAGTCACTAAATAACAAAGAAAACATTAAAAGATTATCTGCATTTGTTCCTGTCAACACATTAATGCTGCTAAATACATCAACGCCTACCCCAGTCTTAAAAGCTGTTGGTCTTCAATTAACAGCAATGCCGCACCATAAACAAAGCATTAGGGCAAAGCAGGTAGGAGTGTTTCTCATGTATAAGTCAGTAATTGCTGCATAGATTCTGTGCACATCAAACATCCTTCCTGACACCGGGGTCAGCTCTGAGACAAGGGAATGGGCTAATTTGAGTAATTACCTCAACGGTACTGACTAGGGCTTCTTTTAGCCAGGGCCAAGCTCCCTTTACTGCAGGTCGTGGCAATAAAAAAGGTTGCGGGGATAAAAAAAATATCGTATGTGATTTCATGAGGAGGATGGACTGCACTAGTGGTGCCGCTGCAAAGGACACGTAGGTTTGTAGGCGGGATCCATTGAACTGTATATTCAGAGGGGGGGTTTAATTAATGGACAGTGAAGCAAGACAGGAGAGTGGGTTGAAGAAGAGACAGAAAATGACACATAGCATTTCTGTTAATCTTTTAACATCATTATTTCTGAGAAAATAGCTTTGATTGCTCCACAGATTCCTACTAGGGCTGTCAATC
>JAOPHQ010000133.1:0-32500 GCA_030340625.1 Merluccius polli | reverse complement strand
GGAATCAGTACCGCGCACACTTGACAGCGTGAAGGGTTCTGACATGGCCGACTCCCAGCGCCGAGCAGCCAGGTCTCAATTTGAGAGATGCAGTCAGCGGAGCGAGCGCATTGTGGAGATACGGACAAAAAACATCATCCCCCATCTCTTCATCGCCGTGATGGATGCGGAAAAGATGCCGCATCGTCTTCTATTCTTAGCATTCTTCATTTGTTTGGGATCAGGGAGTGGAAGTTTTGACATTTGACTTCAGATTTCACTGCACCCATCCCGTTATAAACACCGACCCCCAAAAAGAAAAAAAAACAGCATGGACTGAAAGGCTTATTTCAACAGATATTGTTGAAATACGCCTTTCGGTAACACTTTACAATAAGGTACGCAAAACGTGGGTAGTTACTGAGGAACGAATGAGGAACGAATGAGTAACGAATGATGAACAACCAGGGCCCTAACTGGGGCCCTAACGGGGCCCTAACAGGGCCCTAAGTGACAGTTACTCAGTAACTACTGAGGAGTTACTGGTAAACAGACTAGGGGACTACTGTATTCGTTACTGAGTAACTGTCACTTAGGGCCCTGTTAGGGTTCCAGTTAGGGCCCTGGTTGTTCATCATTCGTTACTCAGTAACCTGTTAGGGCCCCGTTAGAGCCCCAGTTAGGGCCCTGGTCGTTCATCATTCGTTACTCATTCGTTACTCAGTAACTACCCACGTTTTGCGTACCTTATTGTAAAGTGTTACCCATCATTCGTTACTCAGTAACAAATACAGTAGTCCCCTAGTCTGTTTACCAGTAACTCCTCAGTAGTTACTGAGTAACTGTCACTTAGGGCCCTGTTAGGGCCCCAGTTAGGGCCCCAGTTAGGGCCCTGGTCGTTCATCATTCGTTACTCATTCGTTCCTCAGTAACTACCCACGTTTTGCGTACCTTATTGTAAAGTGTTACCAGCCTTTCAGTCCATGCCGTGTTGTTACCTTAAATTTAAGCAATTTAGCAGACGATGCTTTCATTTCACTGTACATCCTGTACAAATATAGATGTTGAATTGTGTATTCTTCCCACAACGAGGTACAGTGAATTTAATATTACATGTCATTGAAGTATAGCACTTCACTGGGAGAAAGATGGTCTTTTCATAAAACTGGGCTGTCTACGCAGTAAAAAGGCGCACATGTTTTTTAAAGTCGGTGCTACATGACCAGAGAAAACAAAAACCAACAGGCTGTGGTTTTCCCCTTTTTTAAAAACTACCAGAATGCACTGGGCTCGTTGACCTCCAAGGCCGCTCCCAGGCCGCTCCTATTGGATGGGCTTGACCAGAGCTTCCAGTGAACTTTGGCAACAACCCCCATTTTAGCTGCAGGGGCAGTTGGAACAAAGGATGATGAGGAACGAGGTCTATCGCCTAACCCCCACCTCCACAAGCCACACAAACAAGCGCTAACGTTATTTACGAGAAATTTAAGACTTCAGCTTTTTTTGTGTTGCTTTTTCCAAGTTATATTCTAAGTGGATAATGTACAGCGAGCCGGTCATTATTGCAAAGTAAACCCTGAGAGGGTGATGAAGGACCCAGACACGAAGCAGAGGGGTCTTGAATCACCGTGAAGGGTGAGTACCATAGAATACAGTAATTTACTAATCAGAATTAAATATTCAACAAAGCTGTGTGGTGAACATTACTAAGTATTTGGTCTTTGTCTTTACAGAACAGTGTTGCACTCCATGGGCTCCCTTACCTCGCTCCACATGGAAACCACTCTAGCTCCTCTTCCTTCCACACGGCACCTTAGTGGCTTTTGCTGGGGCCCTCCAACACAGGACACGGGTAGATAGTTGTAGAAATATGCATTTATTGGAGATGGTATTCGCCGAGCAGATGTTACGTGCTGTCATAACAGTGGCTCTCTCCTGAGTTTGTGTGGTGATAGTTGGTTTATTCTGGGGGCCATGATTGCTCTGCACCACAGGGGTGCAGCCCCACCCACCCAGCCAGAGTCTAATCAGTCTGACTCAGGCCAGGTGAGGCTGTTTAAACCTGCTATCAACCACACACACTCCAACCAGTGTTTACCAACCTAAAGCCCTATTCGCACGGGATTAGTATTACCTGGGGACCTCATGTGATTTAGTAATTACCCCACCACGTCTGTGTTTCGTGTGGCGCATTCGCACGGGATAAGCGAAGTCTGTGTTTTTACTCAAATTTACTGACATTATCCCCCGGATATGATGTATCAGAATATGTATGCTGCAGTGATGTCACATGAATGTATAAATAACAATATGTATGCTGCAGTGATGTCACATGAATGTATAAATAACAATATGTTCCTTACCGCATGCTGCCATGCATGTCATCCATCTAATCATCTTTCGAGATTTTGCTATTCTGATGGATTTGAGCTTGCTCTTTCTGCAAATGGGTCTCCATGCTGTGTACGAAGATGAGCCTCCTGAATTTGCACCCAAAATGCTGTCAAAACTTTCATTTATAATTGCCAACGCAGCCTCCATAATTCTCGACCGGGAAAAAGGCAGAAAATGGCGCGGAAAACACAAAAAATGACCCCAAATCACAGAGATGCCGATTCGCACAGGACTAATATTATCACATGACCTCTGTGTTTGGCATATATGGTAGGTAATTTGCGGTGGAATTTTTACTTTACAAATTACGGACATGGCAGATTCGCACGGGATTAAGATCACAGACGACCTCCACAATTATTACAAATTACTAGAGGTCCCCAGGTAATACTAGTCCCGTGCGAATAGGGCTTAAGACAACAGTCAATAAAGGCTGTAATACATGTAAGGTGTAACTGTGCGTTCACACCGAAAGCGCACAAAGAGGAATCCACCTTGTCCACTCCACCTAAGTCGCTTTTGTCACTTTGGTCCCCCTTCAGAATGTTCGTTCTTGCTTTTTGTTAATTTAAAGGGCCAGCGCGCCACATGCGTTAAACACCACCACGCAACTACTACTGTAGCACAGCCCATTTACCGACATCGTTGATCACGGAAAGTTACTTGATGGAAAGTTACTTGATAAAGTCATTAAAAACAGAATTACTCCAATTGGCTGGAGGGTGTTAGGGAATATTGCACTACGGTCTTTTATGCTGTTGCACGTAGCGGAACAGGAAGTTGACAACTCTGTTTCAATGTAAACACACCGGCACTTTCAGCCACTCAAGACATGTTTGATTATTGTCATTTCACTGCATTCATTAAAGTAAGCGAACAAATGGAATGTTGTTCTTATTTAGATGTAGGTTAAAAAGTGTTTATTTACACCTAGGAAAGACGTTGACGCTATGAAGACGCTATGGCCACGTTGCTTGGCAACGCCTGCATACGGGAGATATTAAATAGTCTGCTCGACTTGTAAAAATAAAAAAAACCCTCACGATTGTATCTCTAAAACACATTAAAGTATTATTAATTGATTAAATATTTCATTATTTCGTAAGTGACCATGGTACTTCGCGGAAGCAACCGTCCGACGCGATCTGCGTCGTCCATTCATTTCTGTTAATGGACACCTCGTCGGGCATTGTGCCTTACTTATTCCCCAATCATATTTACGGAAATGATCATCCCAAATAAACACTGATTTTGCCAAATGTAATGTTGTCAAATCATAGAGGAGTGGGTGTTCTGCTACGGCAGCAATCAGCATTTCCAGCGACATCTTGGAACGAATGTTTGGTAGGAACTAAAGTTACGCGGGTTGTTCTCCGGGACAGATGTGACCGAGGGACGACAGCAGAACGAGACATCCCCATTGGCTATCGATGGATTTTCCACCTTTCCCTCCTAGACGCGTCATAGCTCATTTACATAAAGTTGGAGGATTTTTAAACTTTTTTTATCCTCCTAAATCGCCTAGTCCACCCGCCTCCGCCTATTCCTCTTTTCCCTCTTTGTCCGTCTGGCTCCCAATACACAATGAATGACTTCCGGGATAATTTTCCTCTTTGTGCGCTTTCGGTGTGAACGCACAGTAATAGGTGTAATACATTTAAAATAAAACAGTGGGGCCTTCTACGTCGACACCAGTGAAAATCCTTCCATCTGATCAAGGACAATCTGTAAGTTTTCAAAGTAATAGTATACCAATGAAATTAAATAATAGAATAGTTTTCCAAGGTGTTACTTATACAATATGCCACTCGAAAAAGTGAGGAATAATATGAATACAATTAAAAAAGAAAAATATCATGGCCCTAACCCTAACCCTGTGGATATTTTCGACGAAGGTTACCAGCCAGATACGATCATTACCTACACATCACCATCATCAGAAGAGGAAAATGGCAAAGACTGGAATAAAAAGAAGTATATTGTCTATCAGTCCAGCTCTGTCACAATGGGGTATGAGTGAGACCCTGAACCAAGGCTCAGATGTGGGGGTGGTGACCATGTGGCGGCTCCTCATTTGTCTGTAAAATGAAGAGGACAGATTTCACAGAGCTCAAACATCAGTTTGGCATTTGGCACACCGCTAGAGGAAATTTTGAATTTGTGTCAAATGGATAAACAATACCTGTCAAAAGTTTGGACACACTGGACACACTCGTTCAGGAGAATAGGAGGGTGTGTCAAAACTTTTGTCTGGTACTGTTCATTTGTGCAAAAAGCAATGACAGAAATATTTGTGTTTGACTCAACTTGTGCTGCATTTATCCTCACAGGTTTACGGAGGAAGGTGTTGGGTAAGGGGGGAAATAGGAGACGTGAGGAACTGGTCTTGTGGTCCAGGTGAGTGGTGGAGTGTAATGAGGCAGGCAGGCAGATTATTTTATTTAAAGATTATTAATTAGATTGTCATAGGTCAATCACAAACCACATGTGATTTTCCTGGGCGATACAGAAGTAAGGGATCAAAGGCGGTAATATCGGCTTTGGTTCTTATATTTTTTGTTGTTAGAGACAATGTATTTCCTGTGTGCCAATTGAGACTAATAATTACTGTTTCATACAGGAACTGAAACGGCATCCATTATCCACCATGTGTGTGGTGTTCATGAATGGACAGAAAACGGACAACAGCACGAGTGTCATCGTGCTTTGATACTCATTTCAGCAGCGGTCGTCACTGGTCCAAGACAGGAGAGGGACCTGGAAAAGATGGGCTTGTTCAAAGATACTGGTGGGAATATTCCTCCTTGCCGGTTTGTAAACTTTTAAAATTCCCTAATGATCATGAACTTTTTTCCATTTTTTCTTTTTCCCTTTTTTTATTTGACTACAAACAGATGTGCTGGAAGTGATTCACAGTGCTCACCTCAAATGTCTCCCTAAACTGCAGGCTTTCTCCAACATGGGAATGAGGGAGCAGGCTCAGCTTGCGTCCTTGAGCACAATGAAAACATTGTGAGAAGGAAGCAGGCCACAACCAAGACAGGTGGGTTTTAATGTGTTGTTAGGGCTCTGCAGCTATTCAAATTGCAATTTTCAAAGTTGACTCAGTTGCCAGCTTTTGCTGGATGTTTTACTTTCAGGGGTTGCTCGTAGAAGTATATAATTGGATTTGTTATTTGCTCTAGGTTCCTGCGTTTTCTTATCTTTAATCTTTCTTTAAAGTAGATCTATTTTTTTTTTTACCATCATCGTATTTCTGCAAACAACGTATGGGCCATATTCATATATGCTTTTACAGATTTTAGCATTCTAACTTTGATGTAAGAACCAAACAGAACCAAAACATGTTCGATCCCCACACCACAGAGTTCACCGGCACACTCCTCCACAGCGTTCACGGAGAGCCGAGGGAATCCGGACATGCCCAGGAGTGCACCGACACCGACATCATCACACAACGTTGCTTGCGGCTGCAGAGGTTGTGCGATAGCTTCATGGTGTTCTTACCACTGGCTTCGTAATATGTGCAATATCTGTAATACGTGCAAATGTGCAATATGTGTGGTTGTGATTCCCTACAGTATGTGCTGCTCTGTTTATATGTTTTTTTTTTATTATTACTACTATGGAGGCAGCGATATGTGTGCAGTATTTGAGTCCAATACAAATCCCCCCATGGGGACAATAAAGTATATCGGTTCTTGCCCTGCCCCAGCCTGCGCTTCCAGCCAATGTTGCACCGATGCCCAAACCTTTAAAGGGAGATTCAGTAACCGCGTAAAAATGTAAAAGCCGTTAAATGAAGCCAGACCGACTTCTGGGTGTGAGGGTGGACTGTGCAATTATTGTTATTGATTTTGCTGATTCAGAGCACATTATCATTTCTATCGACACATTTCCAATATGCTTTTTAAACTGTCAATGTGCTTTCCATGTTATTGCAATAGATGAATAGATACAACAAAGCTCTCCGGTTTGCATACAGAAGTAGCAGGGATAGACTACACAATGAAGTAGCCTACTTTTTGGATGACTCGTCCTGCATTAGGATTACTATGACCAATTTGTTTTTTTAAATGACTGCACAAATTATACTGGCATAAAACCAACGTGATGCCTTGGTTGGTGTGAAAATCAGTAGCTCAGCATCTCTAGGGTTTGTTATCAACCTTTTTCCACAGTAAAAAGTGAGTATGTCTTAGTTTAATGCAGTACTCTAGTGTAATACCACTCTGGCTATTATAACACATTATGTGCAAGTAAAGATGCAGGTGCAGAATTAATCTATGCTAGCAATAGCTGTGTGTAAATCGACTGCAACTAATGAATGTGACATAAGTTTTCAAGTTTTGACAAAATATTCATGCGCAACCTTCTACTGCACACAGCAATGACTCTGTGAGCTGAATAATGATATGATCTCACTCCTGGAAAACATTGACAACTTTTGTAAAATGTGTAAAAAAAAAATTTAAAAAATGAACACAATGCAAAACATGAATACAATATTATCAAGGCAAGCTTATCTACATTATACAGCACATTTCATACAAAAGGAACTTCAAAGTTGAGATCCCCCCAACCACGCTTTGTGTTCATACGGACTGAGCCCGCTCATTTCCTTGATTTTGTTGAAGTAGCGCTCCTTTGCTGCCTTGTTGAGTTTCTCTAGGTAAGGAAACTTGCATTTGATCTTCGCCTGGTCCATTTGTGGGGGGTTTTCTCTGTTGATTTGTGTTGTGCATTTAGAAAAGCCTGTTCACTTTTGCCATCACAGCCTGTCCTTGTTGAAGAGACATGCAATCAGTGGTGAATGTAAAAAATCCCAGATGAATTATAAAAATGAAAAAAATTGCAAATATAATCCTTTCCTAGGGCATCATAAGACCCATTTTTCATCAATGAAATGTGTTTTTCTTTTTTACTAGTTTTTCAGGACGATGACTCAACTATAGTTATGTGTTTTGCAAGCATACAAATATTTCGGATAGTGCGTTAGGCTGGGTTTGCTGGAGTATAACGTTAAACTTCCCCAACCCCTACAAACAGCCGGTCAGAGCGACTAAAGTTAGGCTGCTAAACTCTGATGGCACCGCAGGTACCAAACTGGGGCAGTGTATGTGCTAAGCTTGAATGGGCCTCATCAAAAACGTGTAGGCTATTATATGATTTCACACTGTAACATTGCCGTGTTAGTAGCAATACACTGTCACTATTGCAGTACACTTTTTCCAGTTTATTTGACCTTAAGGGCCGTGCATTGGGAATAGCATTACTCACTTGACATTTGACAAACTAACCAACATGAGCAAGGGAGACATCAGTGGAGACAAGAGTGGTAATGGTCCCAAATGTTCAGATTCCCGACTGCATCACTTAGCCACTACATCACAACAACTGCGACATCGGAAAGTCAAAAGCTTCACTTTTACAACAAGATCACAGATCTGAGATTTCGGAAAATGCTGCCACTTTTCAACTCCTTAACTCGGAGCTTGGCGGTTTAATAGTGGGTGTACGCTAACTGATTACCTTACTAACCCTCAGTGGGAGGTTCACGCAAGTGTTATAAATGTCATCTTTTTATTCATGCTTATTATATACTCAACTTCCTCCAGGTGTGGTTTTTCATTTCCTCACAATGACGTTAGCGTCGAGTCATCCAGGAGCGTCACCACACTACAGATTTGCACATCAAAAAACAAAGTAAATATGGTTTAAAATTAAAGCACAAGCCATTAGTGTGGCAGCGTCTCTTTATCATCTATCAGCGAGCGGCGGTGGGTGTGCTTGTTGGTAATGAACGAGGAGCTGGTCCTGGCCAGAGCTGTTTAGTCGTGATTGATGATATCCAATCAGTCGGCCGCGTAATACCAGACTGAGACCACCCAGGGGTGTCCACGGAAATCATTTTCATATTGTGCAACTGATACCCACTCCCTTCCCTGGCACTGCCTCTCTATCTATACGACTGACCTAATCAAATATACGAGATGAATATGTGATTAGGACCCGATCATGTTTACCCTCGTTCTCCCTCCCAGTACAAAATATTGCTAATGGCCAGTGAGTTATTACAACAATAACCTGGCATCCTTATAATAAGGTAATCAATTCAATCAGCTGTCAATTGACCCAGATTAATGGTCCAACTTCTCCCCCTATAGGGCGCATAAAATAGATGGTTTCTGCCGTTATTGACTTAGCGTGAGTAAACATCTGTTCTGTGATATTTTTTTGCCCAGCGCCTCCATTAATTATGATTGCGTCCCATTAACAGAGAGTACTGTGGTACACACTGGGACTCACTTTGTTAGTGGAGTTCATCAGCTAACAAAGGAGGTACACGTCCTTACCTTCAACAGCCCGGATGGAGATCTCTCTTTTTGCATTTTAAATCCCGTCGAACAACTTTCTCTCTGCAGTCGCTCTTGTGCCTCACCAGTAGCAGCAGCACAGCTTCATCGTCATCGTCATCGTCCTCATCATCATCATCATCATCATCGTCATCGTCATCGTCGTCGTCATCGTCATCATCATCATCATCGTCATCATCAAACAACAACAACAGCAGAAACAACAACTAAAAAATACATCGAAAAGATATTAGATATTAAAGATAAGTTCACAGATATCAGAATACCAGTGGAACAACAAAGACCGACTGCAATGTTATATTGCCCGCGAAAGACACAATTGCTCTATCAAAACACTCACGCATGTACCCCCTGACCTTGGCATAATGGACTATCCCGAACCAGGGGTGTGTTACATTGAAATTCAAACTCCCACTCAGGTGCCCTCGCCTCCCTCCACTCCATATACACACAGCACACTTCTGACCCCACAGAGGGGCCTCTGTGGTGCTGTGGGTGAGAGAGATGTAAGAAGAACTGTGAGGGAGAGGGAGGGAGAGAGAGAGAGAGAGAGAGAGAGAGAGAGAGAGAGAGAGAGAGAGACATGGAGAGGGGGGAGAGACAGAGAGAGGAGAGAGAGAGAGCAACAAAGAGAGCAAGAGAACACAGGAGAAAGATTGAGAGAGAGCGGTAGAGAGAGCAAGAGAGAGAGGTGGAGAGTAAGGTAGAGAGAGAAAGAGAGAGAGAGAGAGAGAGAGAGAGAGAGAGAGAGAGAGGTAGAGCGAGACAGAGAGAGCATTCTTGGCGTTCCTTCAGAGTAATGCATCTCCCTCAGAGGGAAAGGAAATCAGAGAATGGGGTCGGGAGAGGCTATTGAACAGACCTTCAGACAAGTTTGAGTTTCAGGATATCTACGCCGACACAAAACCACCAAATTTAATTCAGTGCAATTGAATCCCACTGGTCTTTCTCCCTCTCTCTCTCCCTCTCCCTCACTCTGTCTATATCTCCCTCACTCACATTCTCTCTCTCTCTCTCTCTCTCTCTCTGTGCGCATGCGTGTGTTTGGAGCGAGAATGGAGTGAGGCTGCGGTGCGAGTGAGTATTTCTAACTTTTTTCTGTGTTATTGTGTCCAAAGTGGTGAATTAGAAAGTGTTGTATTGGCTGGTTGGGGGATATTGTCGGGGGGGGATCGTGTCGGGGAGTTTTTGTGACGCTTCAACAGCAGCTGCTGTTCCGTCATGTCGCTCAGCAGGCTGAGCAGGAAACATGGCTTTAAGATCTCGCCAGCGTTTCCTTGTTCAGTGGAGGACTGTAGTTTAGCGGTAGCGAAGGTGGTGGGAGCCGCAAGCATCAAGTCCGCTGCCAGGATGAATGGAGGGGTGGTGATCTTCGTAGACGAAGTAGAGAAAGCTAATGAAGTCACTGTTAGAGGAGTGGTCGTTAAAGACACGCTGGTGGCAGTGACGCCTCTCGCGATGCCGGCGAAGAAGGTGATGCTGGCGAATGTTCCTCCGTTCATCAGCGATGAGCTCATCATCAGAGAGCTGAGTAAATACGGGAGGGTCGTGTCCCCGATAAAGAAACTGTCCTCCGGCTGTAAAGCGCCGGAGTTAAAGCACGTGGTGTCACACAGAAGAACACTGTTCATGATCATGATCAACAGCGATCTGGAGCTGAATCTGAGTATTAAAATGACAGTGGATGGATTTGATTACATCATATATGCAACGACAGAGAATATGAAGTGCTTTGGGTGTGGACAGGAGGGACATCTGATGAGGTTCTGCCCAGGAGAGAGCTCTGGTGCTGGGAGGAGTGATGCTGGGGGAGGGGCTAAGGGGAGGAAGCCATGGGGGGTCAGTACAGTGAGTGATGCTACTGGTAGCAGAGAACAGGTGAGGAAAGGTGTGGAGGGCGCTGTGCAGACACCTGTGCAGACACCTGTGCAGACAGGTGAGATAGAACAGGTAAGGAAAGATGGAGATCAGGTTCAAATAGATGGAAACAAAGGGGTGGAGGAGGCAGAAACTCAAGAACAACATGGGAGTGGTGGGGTAGGTGATGGGGACGTTGCTGTTCTACGGGAAAATGATCCACACATACAGAGCAGTGAAATAAGTGCTATTAATGACATCACAACAACTCAGGAGGACGGCCGTCCTGCTGTGGATCATGTGGCCTCAGGAACACAGGGGACTGGGGGAGGAGTCAGGGTGGAGGAAGGGATGACAGTGGATGTGGATATGGAGGAGGAGGAGAAC
Organism: Merluccius polli; assembly: GCA_030340625.1. Taxonomy (NCBI): domain Eukaryota; kingdom Metazoa; phylum Chordata; class Actinopteri; order Gadiformes; family Merlucciidae; genus Merluccius; species Merluccius polli. The sequence goes on along the minus strand of JAOPHQ010000133.1, from coordinate 21,506 downwards.
AGTCTCAAGGTGATGAGGCTGAAAAGAAAGTCAGGGAGAAACACAATGACTGGTTCACAGGCAAAAAAAGTGACTGTAAAAAAAGGTGGAGACAAGAAGCAGAGTCCACAGGAGGGAACAGGGTCAGACTCAGGTTCAGGAGAGGAGTCTGCTGATTGGGACAGTGATGCCTCTTCTGAAATGAAGGCTAAACCGGCCTATGGGATGGCAGAAATGAAACAGTTTTTACAGAAAACAAAAAATAAAAAAGGTGTGAAAGTGGAGAAGTTTTTCCCGGAAAAGGCTCGGTTCATTGAGTCAGCCAGATCCAATATGAAGCACAGAGGAGACGGGGGGTTTTCTGAACAGGAGATTTTCAGGATGAAGAAATTTGTGCAAAGAGTCCGACAGGACCTTTACAAGGACGTTGATGGGGAGGAATCAGCATAAGGTTTTAGTTCTGTCGGTGTTGTTAACATGGGTGTTTTTCTCTCTTTATCTAATGAGCAGTCAGTTTAGAGTTGCCACCCTGAATGTGAACGGAGCTAGGGACATGAGGAAAAGGGCTCTGCTATATGAGCTGGCAAAAATGAAAGGCATTGATGTCATGATGATACAGGAGACACACAGTGATGCAGGGAATGAGGCAGATTGGAAGGCAGAATGGGAAGGTGAGGTGTGTCTCAGTTCTCTGACGTCAGTGAGTGGGGGAGTCGCCATCCTTTTCTCTCGTAGTTTTGTTCCAGTCTCATATGAGGTGCAGAGGAAAGTAGAGGGGAGGCTGATGGTTGTTAAAGCCAAGTTCGAACACCATACTTTCGTTTTTATCAATGTTTATGCACCTGTTATTGGTGTCAGTAGAGCAGCACTCTTACACGTGTTGAATGAAACACTGATGGACTGTAGTTCAAATGACTTTTTGTTTCTGGGAGGTGATTTTAATTGTACACAAAATGATCACTTAGACAGGAATCATCCTGAACCTCATATGGAATCACAAAGGCTGCTAAACAAACTCATTGAGACAAATGATCTGGTGGATGTTTGGAGAAGATTACATGATACGAAGAGACAGTACACGTGGGCTCATGTCAGAGAAAATGTGATCTCTTTGGCCAGGCTGGACAGGTTTTATTGTTTTACTCATCACTTTGGGGTCTTTAAGACGTGTCACATGCTGCCTGTAGGTTTTACTGACCATTCTTTGGTTTTAAGTGATGTTTTTGTTGCCAGTGTGAAACCGAGGAGTGCGTATTGGCATTTTAACTCCACATTGCTTTGTGACAGTAATTTTAAAGAGGCTGTTAAATTTTTTTGGAATAGTTTTAGAGACGAAAAACAGAACTTTAAGTCACTGAGGCTGTGGTGGGACTGTGGTAAAGTGAAAATAAAACAATTGTGTCAGCAGTACACTCTCAATGTCACACGGGACATTACAAGGTCAATGAGTGATCTGGAGATTGAGATGGTGGAACTTCAGAATGCTGTTGAGTCCACAGGAGATCGAGGACATTTTGAAGTCCTCAAATCAAAAAAAAACATGCTTGAAGACCTGCTGGGTATAAGAGCACAGGGAGCTTTGGTTCGGTCGAGGTTTCAGAGCGCCAACCTGATGGATGCACCGTCCAGTTTCTTTTTTGGGCTGGAGAAAAGAAGTGGGCAAAGCAAGTTTGTCCATACTTTACGCTCAGCTGATGGACACGAGATTACAGAGACTGTAGAGATTCGGCGTGAAGCGGTGAGCTTTTATTCTGGGCTTTACAGGAGTGAATACAGGGAGAATGAGCAGCTGTTTACTTCCCTGTGTGATGGTCTTCCAAAGATCGCTGCTGAGGAGAATCCTAACCTAGGGGAGCCTCTGACGATGAGGGAACTGTGCACTGCTTTGCAGAGCATGAAGGGAGGAAAGGCTCCCGGGATCGACGGGCTAACCGTCGACTTCTATAAGGCTTTCTGGGAAGAGTTGGGCGAGGATTTTCTGTCTGTGGTGAATGAGAGTTTTAAAGAGAAGACATTGCCGTACAGTTGCAGGAGAGCTGTTATTACTCTGTTGCCTAAAAAAGGGGATTTACAAGATATTAAGAACTGGAGGCCGGTCTCTCTCCTCTGTACTGACTATAAGATCCTGTCGAAAGCCCTGGCTAACAGACTGAGGGAGGTGCTAGAGCAGGTTATTCACCAGGACCAGACTTACTGTGTGCCCAGCAGGTCTATTGTAGACAATGTGTCTTTAATTCGGGATGTTTTGGACGTCTCTAGTTCTTTGGGTCTAGATGTTGGTTTTATTTCTATGGACCAAGAAAAAGCTTTTGACAGGGTTGAGCACCTTTACCTCTGGAAGATCATGGAGTGGCTTGGTCTCAACCCAGGTCTCATAGCTATGATCAAAGTATTGTACCAAGACATTGAGAGTGTGCTGAAGATTAATGGTGGTCTGAGTGCCCCATTTATAGTAAGCAGAGGGGTCCGTCAAGGTTGTTCTCTGTCTGGCATGTTGTACGCTGTATCCATTGAGCCTTTACTCCACAGGATAAGGTCTGTTGTTCATGGTCTCATTTTACCAGGTTTTAAAAAGGCACATGTTTTATCTGCATATGCAGACGATGTTTTAGTCCTGGTTACTAACCAGAAGGAGGTGGGTTTTCTTTGGGAAAGTGTGAATGATTTTGGGTTGTTAACAAATGCCAAAGTAAACTGGAAGAAGAGTGAGGCCTTGGCAGTGGGGAGGTGGCCTGGAGGGTTGCCATCTTTACCTGGAGGGTTGGTTTGGAAGAAAGGTGGCATTAAATATCTGGGCATTCACCTGGGTGATGAAATGACAGAAAAAAAGAACTGGGAAGGCCTGGTAGAAAAAATACAGGGAAGGTTAAATAAATGGAAATGGTTGTTGCCAAAAATGTCCTTTAGAGGAAGGACGTTGGTGATAAATAATCTGGTAGCCTCTTCATTGTGGCACCGTTTATGCTGCATGGAGCCACCTGGTGGACTGATTAAAAAGTTGCAGGCCATCCTGGTGGATTTTTTTTGGGATAGGTTGCACTGGGTACCGCAGGCTGTTCTGTTTTTACCAAAGGAAGAAGGGGGGCAAGGTTTAATACACCTTGAGAGTCGAATGGCAGCTTTTCGGGTACAATTCACACAGAGGTTTCTCACAACTTCAGGAGATTTTCTGGTGTGGAAAGATGTTGCAAGTGTAATTCTAAGGAGGGTAAGTGGGTTTGGTTTTGATGCTGCCTTGTTCTTAATGGATGGCAAGGGTCTTAACTTGTCCAAACTGTCTCCATTTTATAAAGGAGTTTTTAAAGCGTGGAATCTTTTTAAGGTGAAAGTGTTGGAGCCTGCTGCTTCTCTGTACTGGCTGTTGGAGGAACCTCTTGTTGGTGGGGCTAGAATGGACATTCAAGACAGTTCAACACCGAGCCTCACTCATACACTGTGCACCACTGGACTAACGACTCTAAGGAGACTGGTAGATGCAGCTGGGCCGGGACTTATGGACGTACACGCTGTGGCTGCGCTGATGGGTCTCAAGTCAGTCCGACACATGGAGTACATTCTAAAACGATGGTCTGAAAGACTGTCTGTGGAGGACTTTGAACTATTGAGGATTTATTGGGAAGGGGAGGAAAACCCGGATGCAGAGGATCCTTTTCCGGACTTGGAACTGTACATTGACTTTGACGGCTGTTCTGGACTTCTATTGGATACTACGAATGAAAACGGGGTTGATTTATACACTGTAGGTGGTAAGTTGCTGTATAAGTGCTGTGTTAAAGCTCTTAATGCCAGTAAGCTTCATGGAAGAGAAGATTCAGTTTGGAGAAACAAACTGAATGTGACTTGTGACCATAGACCAGGGTGGAGGGTACTGTATAAACACCCCTCTAAGAAAAGAACTGGTGACTTACAGTGGAGGATTCTTCACGGAGCCATTGCTGTAAATGCGCTCGTGTCTGTAATGAACCCCACTGTCTCTGATAAATGTCCTTTCTGTGGGAGCGTGGAAACTGTTTTTCATTGTTTTTTAGAGTGTGAAAGGTGTAAGGTTTTATTTGATGTCTTGGAGACATTGTTCTTGTCGTTTAATGAGGAATGGTCTGCAGCTGCTTTCATATTTGGTGCAGGTTACAGGAGAAGTGACGCTGTTAAGTGGCAGCTGCTAAACTTCCTGTTGGGTGAAGCGAAGATGGCGTTGTATCTTACACGGAGAAACAAAATAAAAAACGAGGTGATGCAGGATGTGGTTAGTGTGTTCATAGCACTGGTGAAAGCGAGAGTCAGGATTGATTTCAGGTTTTATAAAGGAATGAAAAACTTGAGTACTTTTGTTGAGCACTGGTGTTATAATGAGGTCATCTGTTCAGTGATGGAGGAGGAGCTGATGTTCAGTGTTGCTTTCATGTAAAAGCCTTTACAATGACAATCACATGTGTTTTTACTGTGATTTTTAATTTATTTTAATTAAGACAAAGAGTCCTTGAAGTGTTTTTGTGAAAATAAAAGTTTTTTATAAAATCAAAAAAAAAATCTCTCTCTCTCTCTCTCTCTCTCTCTCTCTCTCTCTCTCTCTCTCGAAGAAGAAGAAGAAGAAGAAGAAGAAGAAGAAGAAGAAAAACGGGCAGTGGAGGGAGAAATCAATAGCGAGTGTATTAATGTTAATGTTGGACATAATGCTTCCCAAATGAAATAATAGCGAACGAGAGGAGCACCCAGCCCCCTTCATGAACAACACATGCACCAAAATGAATTACCCTTCGACTCTTCCCCACACACACACACACACACACACACACACACACCTGTACAGTTTGCCTCCAGTGTGTCCGGTACAGACACAGCATCATCTGTGTGTAGACTAAATTGAAGACTTTTTTCCCCCTTCTTTTAAATCCTTAGATTTAAAGATAGATCAGGTTCAACATCATGAAAATGTATTGTATTAATAGAAGAAGAATACAATACATTTTCATGATGTTGAACCTGATCTATCTTTAACTCTAAGGATGTAAAAGAAGAAGAAGAAGAAGAAGAAGAAGAAGAAGAAGAAGAAGAAGAAGAAGAAGAAGAAGAAGAAGAAGAAGAAGAAGAAGAATCAACTTAATTGTCATTGCACAAGTAAAACAAAACTTCAGCCATTAATAGCGCGCTAGGAGCAGATGTTGTGTCAGATCCTTGTTATTTTCCACTGAGTCTGTTCCCTTGCTAACCTGCCTCACCTGCTAAGACATTATTTATCTGCTCAGATCAGAATGGCCCTGACCTTTAGTTTAAATCAGTCGGTAAGTGTCTTATATGCTGTTTGCTATGTGGACGGTGAGTGTTATGTATATTATGTGCAGCTATACATGACGTCCACAATACATGATTAGAAGCCATTAGAAACAGATATTGCTTATAATATCATTTGAAAAAAAACTTCATGGACATTTTCCAAGACCATGTTTTTAATGTTTTTAATATGTATTGAAGATAAATATGCTAATCAGTAACTGGCTTGTTTAAAGAGTTGAATTGCATGAGAAGAAAGCTGCTCAGTACGAAACAGAAGTGTCCATAAAACACCAGGGACAAATACTCACTCGTGTATACTACACAGTCTCAGCTCAGAGGGATACAACTTCTTTAAGCTGCCGTAACACTCGGCATGCTCTCCCAAGGCACTACTTCAAGGGTAATGTCTTTCGTTACATGCCAATATGTTGAGTGAGACTGTCGAATCATTTTATTTTGTGAAGTACAGAATACCTGACGAGTAGTATTCCGAAACGCTATTTTAGTTTTTTTCATCAGACGTTTTTTTTCTGTTTTTTTCGCATCCTCGATCTCAATACCTCTGAGAAGGGTTGCCATGGATATGAAATCGTTGCGTGTGTAAAAAATTGTTTTTAACACTTAAAAAAGGTCATTTCCGTGGTGGTGGTGGGTTTCTAAGAAGAAGCCTCTTCCGTATTCGCAAAGATGGATAATGGATCACAAAGCAGACATGGGTGAATGGGCGTCCATTACCCCCACCACCACCACCCCTCTACCCCCATGCCCCCTGCGCCTCTTCATCATCACCCTCCTCTCCACTCCCCCCCCCCCCCCCCCCCCCCCCCCCCCCCCCCAGACCACACTGTGGTGCTTGACGGGTGAAGCGAGGGGGGAGCCTGGTTATCAATATTCATATCTGATTTGAATAAAAGCATGAACTTGTCTGGCCTGAAAGCATTTAAATATTGAGCAGCCTTCTATCAGTTCTTTCTTAGGGGCTAGTGCTCGAGATGAAAGATGCGGGCCGATGGCAGAAGGACTTGGCCTGGTCAGCTTCATTGGAAAGCGCTGATATCTGCATCCCTTTGAAAATCAAATGTGTTGCCCTCGTCATTAAGGAGCCAACGTGTTTGATATTTGCTTTTCTGTTTGCTGCTACCCTGCAGTTTTCTTTCCCCCCCCCCCGTACCTTTTGTTGCTCAAGAGCGGCTTCCAGTGTTACTGCTGAATGAACATTACTCGTGATTCCCATTCAGGCCCCACAGGCAGATGGTGTGAGGGGAGGAGCGGGAGACGGAGAAGCGGTATATCCTGGATGAAGCTTCGGTGATTTCATCCCCCGAACTCCATCCCATTGAGTTGGGAGAAACGTTTCCTCAAATCTTCGGTCGTACGATCCGAGTTTTTGACGTTCTCACGAGCAGACGAAAAGAGGCACCTTTCTATGAGCGTACGTTTTCTATGTGAGGAGAAGGTGAGGAGGCGAGGGAGGAATCAGAGAGCTTTTTCTGACAACCAATCATCTGACATCTTGTCCCATTCAGTTGATGTGACTGCTGAATGTACCAGGATTATCCTGGCAATTCAGAGATCTATAACTCGAATCACAAAATCTGTGTGTGTGTGTGTGTGTGTGTCCATGTGTACATGTATGTCTTTGCGTATACATGTATCTGTGTGTGCACTTGCACGTGTGCAACGTAGGCACATGAACACCTTCTCACCTGCAAATATGTCGGTTTGCTTGTACGACTAAGAGAAAACCTACGCTATCCTGCATATACGTTTTGCCCCCCCCCCCCCCCCCCCCCCATAGGATTTGTCGGGTGGCGAGGCACACTGCAAGACACGATGTAAATCGTTACAGGAAGTCACAAGTCGGTGTGCTATTCTGGGCGAGAGCCCTGGACATGCCAGGATGACAAGAGCTTTGTTCACACTGAGGGAGAGAGAGAGAGAGAGAGAGAGAGAGAGAGAGATGGGGGGAGAGGCTGCTGCGAGTCTCTCTCTCTCTCTCTCTCTCTGTCTCAATTCAATTCAATTGAAAATCTTTATTTTCCCCCAAGAGGAAATGTGTTGTAGAGCAGGAGCACACGTTCAGCACCATACACACCACACAGCATATCAACAGAAGACAAGGAGCCCAACATGCACTTTATACATATATATATATATATATAAACAAACTAAAGCTAGATCAACCGAGATCAACAGCATGGGGAAAAAAAACATGGAGACAGTGAAGCTGATGGTTGCATCATGTTTTAGATTTTATTTTACTTGTACGTAGTTGTGGTGGAGGTAGTCGAACCTCATATGACTTCAGATTGCGGTTGAAAAATGTTTGTGCTTTCATCTGCGGTTCGGCTTGTGGAAAAACATCGATACGATTTCGTATTCACTTAAAAAAAAGATGTACATATCTAATATAGAGCGACTTAAAGGCCTTGAAATTCATGAGGCTCTGGCTGGGAATCATTGATCACCAATGGATCAACATGTATTAGATTGGAAAGAGTTACAGCAAACACTAGTAGGCTGTTTATTTTTTTGTCGGTTTATTTTCTCCCCTGAAACTTTCAAGTGAAATGATGTTATTTTCCTTGACACTATGAATATTCTCTGGCAACTTAGTATAAGATCAATATGTGTGAATATTGAAAGAGGCTGCTCTACACTTTTTGGGAACTTTTAATCACCATACAGAGTTGCTGCCTTGCAATTTAATTGCTGGGAGATTGGATTTGTGTGTCTATTTTTGGTGTAAAATCTTTCCAAGGTGAAAAGGCACTTGGACTATTTGTCCTCCAGAGGAGCTTGTTGAAAAAATGTATAATAACAGCGCTTTCTCCAGACCTGTGTGGGCTTTGTTAATAGCATCGACATACAACAACACCATTAATAGCTACATAATTATATGTACACAAATATATATATATATATATATATATATATATATATATATATATATATATATATATATATATATATATATATATATAAGAAGCAAAACATCTGTAACCTAGCCAACAATGAGCCAATCACAGTTAATCACAGCAGATAAGAAAGGCCTGCTGCACACTGACTCCACTTTACTCTGCCATACCCTACCCTATACCTACAATACTTCACCCCACACTACCCTACTCAACCATACTCCACCCTACTCTACCCTATGCCTACAATACTCCACCCTACCCTACCATATACCTACAATACTCCACCCTACCCTACCCTATGCCTACAATACTCCACCCTACCCTACCCTATACCTACAATACTCCACCCTACCCTACCATATACCTACAATACTCCACCCTACCCTACCCTATGCCTACAATACTCCACCCTACCCTACCCTATACCTACAATACTCCACCCTACTCTACCCTATACCTACAATACTCCACCCTACTCTACCCTATTCCTACAATACTCCACCCTACTCTACCCTATACCTACAATACTCCACCCTATCCTACCCTATTCCTACAATACTCCACCCTACCCTACCCTATACCTACAATACTCCACCCTACTCTACCCTATACCTACAATACTCCACCCTATCCTACCCTATTCCTACAATACTCCACCCTACCCTACCCTATTCCTACAATACTCCACCCTACCCTACCCTATACATACAATACTCCACCCTACTCCGCCTTTCTCTGCTCTCTACAATACTCTACCCGACTCCACAATTCACTACCCTACTCTACCATACTCCTCCATACTAGTCCGGTTTAGTCGCTGGTCTGCGCCCTGACTTCAATCTTAAATAGTCATTGTATTTGGGCAGGTCATGTATGAGGCTGTACTCTGTCTCCGTATTCAAACCCGTCGGATGTAACACTGTCTCCATCTTACATAATTTGGCCCACCCCCCCTACTGCTGCTACTACTGCCTGCAGCAGTGCCTGCATATTGTACAAAAAAACTTTTATGTTCTGAAACAATGCCGCAGGCGATATAAGCACCCCCCCCCCCCCCCCACCCCCAACCATGTAAATAGTGAAATGCAGTTGCCACAGTACTCCAGTGGTAAAGCAGAGCCCCTTGGTAATGTGAAAGTTATTTTGGCTGGCAGGGAAATATTTATTACAGATTGACTGAATAAGAGAGAGAGGGGGGGGGGGGGGGTCTCTGTCTCTTTGCCAGCGGCACGGCAGACAAAACATCCATCTCTGCCTAGATCCAATTTCCAGTGTGTTGATTTGGGATTTTTTTTTTTTTCTTTTAGCAAAGTCCGGGGAGAAGCAGCATAAAGGGGGTGGTGTTAAATAAAGCAGCGCTGAACGCCGCCGCCGCCGCAGGGCCTTCACCTCGATAACCAGATTGTGGACCAAACGGTGGCCACGGCAGCACCGCCGATGAGCCGGTGGTGACTCATCAGGATGGCCGAACGGTGGCCGGCGTGAGTTCACAGAACGGTCACCAGGAGGGTTTCGGGTTTCAGGCCCATACCACACACACACAGATTAGAAAGAACAGAGATTGGGTTGATGGTGATGGATGGAGCTACCTGTTCAAAGTTAACCAATGTGTTCAAGCCTATAACCCAATAACCCCCCTCTCTATCTCATCCACTGCCTTCACTTGAGCAGCAGGCAGCAGTGACAGAGTTAAGCAATTAGCCATGAGAGGCTGTGGATTTCAGTGATTTTAGAACAGCTGGGAGGCGTTGTTAGGCATGGCGCGAGTGCCTAAAACCCCCATTATCAGGTTTTAAAGATTTGTGTGATTGTTAACATTTATCCGGATACACCATTAATTGTGCAATTGTTGAAGTAATGTTCAATCATGTTAGCACTTCTCTTTGCCGGTACAGGGGTGTTTTAATTGCTCAGAAGCAAGGATAATGCTCCAGCATCTTCACTCATTGTAGTTCGGGCGCCAGTGAGATTGCAGAGACGAATCCCATTTTTGCCCCGTCACTGACATCATTCCTAGGGCGAAAAATAGCAGGTTGTAATTTTTTTGTATGTGCATTATAACAACCAAATAAAACATGATAAGGAGAGGAATTCCGATTACATATTAATCATTAAAAAGAGAAAATAATGATTACAGGACTAACGTACTACTGCACCAATGCTTCACAATGAGACGGCTTATTTCATGTTATATCTAGCAAGAGACCAAGATAATATACAAAACTTTGACGGGCAAGTGCTGCAATGGCGAAAAAAACTACCTGGACCATTATTGTAAAAATAATGGTTGAGCTGTGCATGTTAACTTAACTCCTTAAGTCCTGTTTTGTATGCAATTGATTGCCATGATTGTATGCAGCACAAGGATGTAAAACAACAAAACTTTAGTCAAGAACTGTTGAATCATGTATTGGTCTTGTCAAACCGAATTAAAGTTGTAAAGATATTGGATATTCACGCTCCGTAATAAAGCGATCTTAAGTGGGGAACTAATGAGACAATCCACGGTGGGTCAAGTGACGTTGACTGAAAACTGAAAAGCTGAAATAATGGCGTAAAAGCTGGGCAAAAAGAGAGGTGATCCCATTGTTCACAAGACCCTCAGGTGTGTCTGGATTCAGTGCCCGAGGATGAAATAATAATAATAATAATAATAATAATGGATTTTATTTAAAAAAGCGCCTTTCAGGTCACTCAAGGACACTGTACAAACAGAATACATTAAAATCACACAGTTAAAATATACAAGCACAAGATAAAATAGGATGCTTGATTTTCTGAAAGCCTGCCTCCATTAATGCCTGATGGTGGCATGTTTTCTCACATCCTTCTCTGCAAAATGTTTTGACTACTACAGTGAAACTCTGGGTTTTTCAACAGGACAGGCTGACTGTGGGGGGGGGGGGGTCAGCCCCGCTCGTAGGCCAACGTAGCTGCTGAAACCATAGGGTTCACCATTCCTGTTTTTCACAGTGGCATACAATTGTCTGAGAACCTGGTTTTGCTCCATTTTGGCAATAGAATTAAAAATCAATAGCCAGATCTTTCTGGGCAGGGCACACCAGGTCTGGAAACAACAAAGGGACCAATTTGTCTGTTTAAAGTGGCAGTAGACAACTTTTTTGCTTTAACGTATCAATATTAAGTAAATGTTAATTGCACAGTGTAATGGCTACAGAATAATGACACCATCGCCATTTAGATTGGTTCTCTTAGCTTTCCTATAAGCCTCCATTCACGCCAACCCCTGCTGCCGATACTTTTGTGCAAAGCAATACTCCAACTATACAATGCACATCATTACAATAGCTTTTACAATTCAATATAAAATTATGACAATTTCACTTTACCTCTTCAGTGAACATGCTTCTTTCTTTCTTATTTCCAAAATGTTGTTTCTTCGCGTTTTATATTGTTTGTGTTCCACTTTAACCATCCCAGCTTCATTTCTTGACCTTTCCAGCTCTTCAATTTATCTCATTAACTTCAGTGTTTCAGTGCTTCAGTGTTTCCTCTAGCTTCTTTCTCTTCCTTCTCTATCCTGCCCATCTCTTTCCACCGCTAATCCACCCACTGAATACATCCAAAATTATCAACGAAATCTGTACATTTTTTGAGATTGACAACTTTATGATTGGCTGCGCATTAATACTAAAAATGAATTGTTATGCGGTCACAGGTGTGTGTTTATAGAGTATTTTACAATGGCTTCAAGGCCAATCAAAATAATGGACTGGAACTATTTTTTTTATAATACAATATCACCGCCACCACCCCTTTTTGGACACTGAACACTGTAAATCTCAGTAAGGGTTGGAGAGGAACCATGACTGGTCAAACACCGCATGAGGGAATGGGACTCTGGTGAATAACCACCCAAAGAGCCACAGGTGGGACTGTGACAAGCCAATATGTCCCAGCCTCTGTCTCCCTGGGAGAGAGAGAGAGAGAGAGAGAGAGAGAGAGAGAGAGAGAGAGAGAGAGAGAGAGAGAGAGAGAGAGAGAGAGAGAGAGAGAGAGAGAGAGAAAGAAAGAAAGAAAGAAAGAAAGAAAGAAAGAAAGAAAGAAAGAAAGAGAGAGAGAGAGAGAGAGAGAGAGAGAGAGAGAGAGAGAGAGAGAGAGAGAGAGAGAGAGAAAGAAAGAAAGAAAGAAAGAAAGAGAGAGAGAGAGAGAGAGAGAGAGAGATCATAACAGGCCTAATGGGCAGGACTAATGGTGCAATGGACTCCAATTACCAGCCTCCTCTGACAGCTGCTCACCGCTCCAGCCTCACCTGTGCTGGGAGCACAGCCGGTGACCAGTGACCAGGGGGGAGAGAGAGACCCAGCATTGTTAGCTCACATGGGGGGGGGGGGCATCCATCCAAACCCCCACCCCCACCCCTCCACCAGCACCCACACCCACCGCTGAATTCCCTGCTCCACTGCACACATACATGATGGAGGAGTTATGAGTGGTGCTGGCGGTGGTGGAGGTGGTAGTGGTGGGTGAGGGGTATCTTGCATAGTTCATCTACTGTTGACTCTTTGTAAGTGGGATGGGGATTGTATTGCGTGGTATTTGTGGTATTTTTTGTGTGGAAATGAAACTGTGTTTTTAATATATTCCTCGCAGCCTTTGACTTATCGGAAATCTTTACTGAAGAAGAAAAAAAAAAAATGCAAATGGTTTAGGGCCGATAACATTCGTTCATCTTGAGACGACAAGAACAAACAAAGTCTACCGGGAAAGTCCATCAGTGAGTGCCATTGCCGCGGAAAAACATGGTTTCTAGCCGGTGTGGTCGCCCCAGTGCTAGCTGTAGCGTGGCGTGGCGTGGCACACAGCATTAATCCATCTGTGAAGAGTACATTAAAGAGAGACTGGGTTCTGGCGGAGAGTCTTGGCCTGCTAATGCTCCCCAGCATTATGCACACACATTCGTCTTCCGAGAGGGCAGCTCGACCTGCCAGTGCATTACTCTCCTGCTCTTAAAAAATATATTCATTCACTTACCGCAGAAGCGACCTGTCTGCTCCCGGCCCCTCTGCAGATCATTACCAGAGATACCCACACACGCACACACGCACACACACACACAAACACACCCCTCACCCCCTACTACTCCATCCCTCAACCCTACTCCTCCACCCATCACCCTGCACCCCCCCCCCGCGCCCACCGCCCTCCACCTCCCTGTTGGCAAGCATTTTGTTTATGAACTCCACATGCTGACTCATCCTGTTTTGCTGATAGATTAACTAGTCGGGATGACATAGGGCTTTTATTTTGGCGGGAGTGTTTTGTGCTGGACACGTCAGGATACCAGGAGACATATCTGCCACATCCAGCGATTAATCATTTCATTTGTAGCGCATGGCTACAATATTGACCGTCATCAGAAAGACACAAGCATATGGATTTCCTTCAATGCGTTCAATATAAAAGCTGCAGTGCCCTGCAATTTCCAATGGCATGCACAACAGCCCGCAATTTTCCCTCGGCCTACCATTCATAGAAAATAATAATAAATCGCGTGGCCTTGCGATGCTAATTATGAGCATGTTGACCCAACAGCCCCGAACCCTCACTCCCAACCACACACTCAACCCCTTACATGCCAATTACCGAATACACATACACTAACACACACACGCTCGCACATGTGTGTTGTGGCGTGGTAAGTGGGGAAACTCATTACTGGCATTGAACCGGACGGAGGGCACCCCTCGACGCACAAGCAAGGTTATATACATACTCAATACTGCATTTCAATTGGCTGACCACGACCCGGCGGCGGTTAAACATGGGAAACCTCTGCGCTCCATGGACAACTTCACCGCTCCATTACAAGGGGCAGAGGGTCACACTCAGAAGAGATTACTCTCATATTAAACAGCACAGACATTACTCTCATATCAAACAGCCTACATCAGAACAGACATTACTCTCATATTAAACAGCACAGACATTACTCCCATATTAAACAGCACAGACATTACTCTCATAGTAAACAGCCTACATCAGAACAGACATTACTCTCATATTTAACAGCACAGACATTACTCTCATATCAAACAGCCTACATCAGAACAGACATTACTCTTATATTAAACAGCACAGACATTACTCTCATAGTAAACAGCCTACATCAGAACAGACATTACTCTCATATTAAACAGCACAGACATTACTCTCATATCAAACAGCATAGACATTACTCTCATAGTAAACAGCCTACATCAGAACAGACATTACTTTCATATTTAACAGCACAGACATTACTCTCATATCAAACAGCCTACATCAGAACATACATTACTCTCATATTAAACAGCACAGACATTACTCTCATATAAAACAGCAAAGACATTACTCTCATATTAAACAGCTTTCATCAGAACTGACATTAATCTCATATTAAACAGCACAGACATTACTTTCATATTAAGCAGTTTTCATCAGAGCTGACATTACTCTCATATTTAACAGCCTTCATCAGAAACATTTCTCTCATATAAAACAGCCTACATCAGAACTGATATTACTCTCATCTTAAACAGCCTTCATCAGAAACATTTCTCTCATATAAAACAGCCTACATCAGAACTGATATTACTCTCATCTTAAACAGCCTTCATCCTGCGGACATTTTGTGATTTCGGGAAGCATCCGTCTTCAAGCAAACTTTTATTTCTCCTTTCTCCTTTGTCTGTATTTGTTACACTTCCTGTGCTGATCTGTTGGTGTGAGCGGAGTGGCTCTGAGGTACTGGGTGGACATGATGGGTCATCGCGTGAGCGGCGATGATCAATAGATTATGTCCGCAGATGAAAGATGCGTTGAGGACAGCGTACGCCTGTACAGAGACCATTGCTCCCCAGCTTGACCTTTCCTTGGGTGGTTCAGAACCAGAAGCTGTACTGAGATATGAATGGACAGTGTGTGTGTGCATGTATGTGTGTGTGTGTGTGTGTGTGTGTGTGTGTGTGGGGGGGGGGGGGGTTCAAGGACATAAGCAATTTGTTCTTTATTATAAAAATGTTCTTTATTTTGCCTGAAAGCAAATTAAAAGAGCACAGGGAAATGATGTTGCTTTGGTTTACATTATCCATTATTGCAATAAAAAAAAAGTTTTGATTTTGTATTCTAGGAATATGCTCTTTCACAGTACCGCGGTTTTACTCTGCCTAATGCGCTTGCGGCTGGCAGTGCCTGTCCTTGTTTAATGCATGCAAAAAATGGCATATATATATAAATATATATAAATATATATATATATATATATATATATATATATATATATATATATATATATATATATATATATATTTATATATATATATATATACCGTGTATGCAGTGAACAATTTACTCCAGACTGTTTGGAGAATTGATGCTGCCCACCGACACAACGGGACGGCACCACCATTGCATATAAATGGTGTTATTCTGACCTCAGTGGCCACTCATAGTGCTTTACAAGCAATGTCTGACACGCATCCTATCATAAGCGGCTCATTCATAAACTGTTTAAAGCTGCGCCATCATTATGAAACTTTTAAAGCTGAAATGTTATTATGTACTGTAACTATTTCACCACCACTAATAAAATGTTTGGGTTTGTTTTGGAGCTACTCCAATTTGTATGTTGTATGCGTTGACTGTTGTTATGCCCGCTTCGCGTCGGGGTCCTGCATCACCGTGTCGGGGTTTATGGACGTTATCCATTACTTGTGGGTTTGGGACTTTTTATTTTACGTTTTTTACTTTCTTCACGGCCAAGGCACTTAAAGCACGACTGCCTGATTTGAATGCCTTGCAGTGTGAACGACTCTGGTAATTGTAAACTAATCAATTAACTTGTTTTTATCAGAACAACATCATTAAGCAGAAATTAAAAGAAATGGTTGATGAATAAACTAGGTGTGTAATAGACACACCTCTGGTTTCATGTGTTTTTTATGTCGCATCTTAAATCCTTGGTAAGTTAGTACATGTAGTTTCTTCCATTTGTCCTTCCATTTTTTTTTTAACGCCTTCAGGCTTCCCCCGGTAACCCCGTATTCAACGTCACAACGCTATGAAATGTGGGTAGTTGATTTCAAATGCTTCTTGTAACCTAACATGTTTATCTTGTATTACTGATGTTATGTATGATGCTCCTATTGGACTGATGTTTTAATGTTGTTTGTTAATCTATGATATGTATTTCTGTTATTTTGTCTATATGAGGTAATACTATCTATGACTATTTAAGCCTATAGTATACATTTATTGGATTTTGCAAACTATACTATTTGTGACGTTCATACAGAACAGATATTTTTAAGGTAGTTCGTTAATCTATTGGATACATACAATTCTGTAATATGTGTGTGTGGGATATTTAGTATAACATGATGTATATTTACTTCTAAAATTGTACTGTGACAGCCCCACACCAGTCTAATTCAATCATGTTGTCTTATCAGCTGTATGTAATTAGACCTAATCAACTCCTCTTTAAAAACTGAGCGTTGGAACTAAGTGAGAATGTGATCTGAGGAAGGCCAGTTCGGCCGAAACGTTATCACCACAATAAATACCTCGTAACTCGGAGTGTGCGGCACTACTTTTCTCTTTTTCATGTGGGTAATTCCCTGCAAAGACTGCAGAAATGCGGACTGACGGAAAGTATGCATGAAGGGCTCAAAAGGCCGGCGAGAGAGAGGCCCCTCATGCACTTGACGATTCGACAGTGGGACGGCCCTCGCGGACTTAGCGGGAACGCGCCTCAAAGTCCGTGAGTGTCGACGTTGGGACTGGGCCAAGGATTTTAGACAGAGGCACAGATTCAGTAGCCGTGTCCACCATGGAAGGCCATAACCAGCTGATTGGAAGCAGTTAGGGTTCATGGTCTTGCAGGGACCACTCAACACTTACAACCTTGGGTCGACGTCTATTGTGCCACCAAGACCAAACTAGGCAGCGGCTTTATTTATTGCAGAGAGACGCCACGTTAAGCCCTTTAAAGTGGGGTGGGGGGGGGGGGGGGGGGGGGGGCGTTGTAAGATGTGTAAAATGTCTCCTGATTTACCCTCCACAGCCACTTGCTCATCTCCTCACACCTTTACAAGACATGACACTGCACTTAACTGCCATCACACATCAGTCCACATATATTGAGAAAGGCAACAACAAACCGCGTCGTTTGTTTTAACCGAGGTCTGCCTCAACGCTATATCATTTAAAAAAATTCAGGGCTCAAAACTTTTCTGTTTGCCACAGCTCTTTTATTAAAGTATGCTGTCAATGGAATGACATTTATTATTGCACAATTTTATTTTTCATATCTCCTTTTAAATGATTGTCTTTTATTGTCCGTTATTGATTGTGCTCTAAAAGCGATGGTGCCTTTTCCTGCTTATGTAAAGTGCTTTGAATGGACTTTGTGTTTGACGGGCTGTTACATAAATAAACTTGCCGGGCATTAAAGAAAGAGAAAGGTTGTGAAGGACGGTGCATTGACAGAACCGACGGCAACATTGTACTAGTGGTCCAACTTTGTGAACAGCAGCATGCATTGGTTTGCACACAAGCTGGGCGCTTCATGAGTTCCTTGACGAGACCGGAGACTCTTCAGTGAAAGCAGGCAGCACCGTCGGCGCAAATCAATGCTCTAATATGGCAGATTCACATCATAACAGCCTTTATGGGAACACTGAAAGCACACGCAAGCCAATCAAAGGCCTTGAGGCGCACCACACAGGCCGCAGCACATCTCACGTCGTTGCCGACAAGGTTGCCTTCTTGTTATTGATGTAATATGTATGTATTCAGTGCTTATTCTCGATACTACACTGCATTGAATGGAGAACTTTGAGAAGCGACATATTAATTAATTCCACGCATTCTCTGCAGAAGAGATCTAGAAGAAGTTTGCACATCCGTTTAAAGGCTATATTGGGTCAAGCGAATATATTTACATATGCATTTATTTCCCTCAAAATTAAAATGGCGAGTACGCATGCAGTTTGTGTACTCCAGCATGCTCCAGAATTCGTCCCGGTGAAAATATCCAATAAAGTAGATCATAAATAGATAATGAGTGAATGCAATACACGGCCAAAAACAGGCATCTGCGTTCGAGATAATACGACAGGGTAACACTTTACAATAAGGTACGCAAAACGCGGGTAGTTACTGAGGAACGAATGAGTAACGAATGATGAACGACCAGGGCCCTAACTGGGGCCCTTACGGGGCCCTAAGTGACAGTTACTCAGTAACTACTGAGGAATTACTGGTAAACAGACTAGAGGACTACTGTATTTGTTACTGAGTAACGAATGATGAACAACCAGGGCCCTAACTGGGGCCCTAACTGGGGCCCTAACAGGGCCCTAACTGTCACTTAGGGCCCTGTTAGGGTTCCAGTTAGGGCCCCAGTTAGGGCCCTGGTTGTTCATCATTCGTTACTCAGTAACGAATACAGTAGTCCCCTAGTCTGTTTACCACTTCCTGGTAAACAGAGAAAAAAAAGAAGAAAAATACAAACTTAAAAATAGAATACAGTCCAGGATTGTGCATTTGAAGAATTCATAAATAACACATATGAACAAAGTAGTCTAGTTTCACATTTAAAATGGTCGTTCATCATTCGTTACTCATTCGTTCCTCAGTAACTACCCGCGTTTTGCGTACCTTATTGTAAAGTGTTACCTAAGACAGATATAAAGGTCCGCTGAAGACAAAAATAGAGAAAGAAAAGACAAGAGCAGGAGCTGGGTGCAGCCGTGTCACAGTGAAGACTACAGGTAATGACCGGTGATGATCTCATTTAACCCTGCACAGGCACACACACACACACACACACGCTTAATTGCCTGCAACAGAAAAACACAGGAACTCACGTGGTGCAGCTTCTGGAGAGTGATTGAAGCAGCCTGCAGCTCAGCCTCTGCAGACGGGGCGTGGTTTCTCTGGTCCTATAGACCCCCCCCCCCCACCCTACCATAAACACACGCACACACGCACACACACACACACACACACACACAATCACACACACACACACACACACACAGGGGGTGTGAGAGTGTGTCTCTCACACCCCCTATGGAGGGGTGAAGAAGATTAATGCTGCTCTGATCTCCATCTTTCACATAGTATCGTCGCAGCGTGTGTGTGTGTGTGTGTGTGTGTGTGTGTGCGCGCGTGTGAATAAAAATGGGCTGTATACAAGACTCAAAAGAAGATGACAGGAAGATAAACGTGCGACAAAAACAATCAATAAAAGATTCTCGCTCTTGTTTTATCCTTCATCTTCTCACCTCCTCCTATCACAGTTCAGTCGCAGCAAAACATTGCCTGAAATTACTCTCAGCCTGCCTGTGAATGTGTTGTCGTTAAAAAATAATGGATCAGAACGATGTACCCACCATAAGACAGTAATCCTGTCCAACATTAAGCAGAATAGTTTACATTTTTCACATGTCCTTTATAGTACACATATTGTAACCTAACCTGTAACCTAATCCCCAACAAAAGTTTCTGGGCTCGAACCCCAATGTCTGCAGTCTACCTGTAGGCATCGTTGAGCAAGTTTCCCGATCCCGACCTGCTTCATTAACGACACACGTACGAAAGACTACACTATAAGTCGCTTTGGATAAAGCGTTTTTTAGTAGAAGCAGTAAAGTAATGATAAATATCAGTGTGTCCGTTTCAGACAATATATATGTGTCATCATCAAACCAACGCGGCCCGACAGTTTAGCAATTCAGCCCTGTGCATTGATGGCAATCGACCGCAAGCACACGACCAACGCTTGTCTTTAGATGGCAAAGATTCAGCAGCACTTTATGAACCGACAAACATGGGAAGGAACCCAACGCCAGCCCGACTCTTATCGTTGTCATCGGCAGCCGCGCGGCACAGGAAATGAAGGGGAGCTACGACACGATGGAGATCCCTATCCAAGCAGACTTTTATTGCAGAATCTCTAAAGAAGAAGCCTGAAGGTCAATGATGGGTGCACTTGTCGGAAACGGCGAGTTGTTCAGAAACTCATGCAGGGGATGCAGGGGACCGTGTGCGTCTGGCAACATGAAATGGCCGTCTGTCCTTAAGGCACCTCGCGTGTTTTACCGCCTATAGAATGAAAATAAGGTTAGCTCAACTTGGATGGGAAACTTCAATACGTTCCAGATCCCTTTGGACCAGGCCCCAGATCCAAAAATATCCCCAATAAAGGCAAAAGAGGAGCTTTGGCAGAGTCTGCAGCCGCTTCACCACAGATATTGCGACATATTGGTGACAGCTGGATGGAGAGAAAAGAGTCAAACTTTTAACAAGCGGATCAAAAATATTGTCTAGCACAGTAATTCTCAACTGGTGGGTGGTGACCCATAGGTGGGTCCTTTTGAGCGGGTCGCAGAGCATATGCCAAACCTAAATCTTTAGAAAGATGCCCATGAATTAAATAATGTTTCAATGTTAATTCATGTTTCAATGGCTTCATTGAGTTTAACCCCAATTGTTGCAGCTTTGTGTTCGCTCGGTGTTTTTCACAGTATATGAAGGCATTGTTGGTTACTGCAATATTGGTAAATCCATTTTACATTTTTGGGATGTGACTTAATGACTAATGACACGTGTATCCTGAGGCTATACCACACACACACACACACACACACACACGCACGCATGCACGCACACATGCGCACACACACACACACACACACACAGTGTTATTAAAGTTATTACAATAATTTGAATTTCTTTCTTGGGTTTTTACAATGTGGAATAATCAGTCATTTAACTTGTTGGAAATAATTTAAATCATAATTGAATCATTTTAGCGTTCTGGCAAATAACCCCTTTTAATTAGATTTGTCTTTTGCTTTTAAATCAAAATTCTCCTATTTGAAAAGCATGCAGAAATAATGTGCGCCTCATCAAATATGCTTTTTGGATTGGAAAGATGTCGTGACCCGCTCCCAACCGCGCTGTTTGTCCGGGTCAATTACTCACGTCAAAGCTTTATCCTCGCTTTGGAAAAAGAACATCTTCGTAACATTTCTGCATCTTTATGTTTTAGTGGGAAAATACTTGTGTACGCATAGATAATTATATTCTCAAATGTGAAGTTCATCGACGACGGCAAGCACTTGATGTGTTTGCATGACCCAGCAAGTTAGCGTGTTAACACAATTTGGTGAAGTCTAAAACAAGAGCGAGGCCATTTTGGAGAGTGCTATGACCGCTCCTCCTGCACTGCGACTACGTGTGGACACAAGCACCTCGCGCCGAGTTAGGTACACATCACATTGGCTATTGTATTTGGCTCCGGTAAGCTCCTCAAAGTGGACT
>JAOPHQ010000132.1:37500-40967 GCA_030340625.1 Merluccius polli | reverse complement strand
TTTCTCACCCAATGTGGGGGCGGTGGTTTTTGGAATTGGGAACTTTATTGAAACATACGGTCATGACGCTGCAATTTTACAGCAACAGGGTTTTGCATTTAAAAAATAAAGACCAAATTGAGAAGGTGGCCTTTATGCAAAGCTCCATATATACTAGTATATATACTGTGTGTGTGTGTGTGTGTGTGTGTGTGTGTATGCATGTCTACTCTCTCTGTCTCTGTTTCTGTCTCTCCCTCTCTCTCTCCCTCTTTCTCTCCCCCGAATAAGTGGCCCAGGTGGGGACCGGTATTGCTGTCATCCGTTATCCGTTTGAGCACCACAGTTCATTGTGTGCAGGTCCGTTGGCTTCCGCAAACCAGGATAAATATAGCCAGTCACTGCTTTGCGGCTGGCCCAGAGGCAGCCCACTGCAGATAATAATGGACACTGCGGGGAAATGACAGTTCAGGCCTTAATGATGGGCTACACTTCCTGTCAAGCTCACAGAGCACCACAGACCCTTGCCATTGTCACGAAAATGAATCGCCGGTTTGATGTAAGCCATTTCTCGCATCCATCTGGAGATGTTGGAGATCAGAATGTGTTTTGCAGCACACATGCTCTGGTTATAGAGTTAGACGCTACATGCGTCTATGGCAGTTACATTTATTTGTATATTTGGGACGTTATTTATTTTTGCCTTGAACCCATATGATGAAAATGTGTCTTGGCCGCGTTGGCAATGAATGTCTAAAGAAATTCCTCAGTCACTGAAGAAAGAACCAGGGATAAACCTACTCATACATAGCCTTGTGAGACCATCCAGATATTACACTTTGTGTTTCACAATGAATATCAGTCTGGCCTCGGCAGCAATGGATTTCCACATATTGGCGCTGCCTTATATTGTTAAAAAACTATATTATCCATAGAAAAACATATTTCCCTCTGATGAAAGCCTTCCTGTTTATCTTTTAACATCGCTATGCAGTCACCTCGGATAAAACAGTTTTGATTGCTCCGTCGATTTCTATGGCGCCCGCCACTGTTTTAAAATGATGTGGACTGCGGCGCTCCTTGTTCTTTATGAACTAAAGCCCCCCCCCCCCCCCCCCCCCCCCCCTAGTGCTGATTGGTCCTATCATTTTTCCATTTTGGAAAGGCTTTGAACGGGGTCGAGGCCATGACTGATCTGCAGAGAGAAACAGAATGTGAACCGGCCAGATCAGGATGGTCTCCCCAGGCTTACGCACTCACTTCCCTGTTTCGACTGTTGGACATTTGCCTCTCTCCGCTTGGCAGGTCTGATATGTTTAACCAACGCACGCCTCTGGCCACACATATCTACATATCTACTTCACAAAGTATCAAAGCAAACCTTAAGAAGAGTAACAAGAAACCCTTAGCCTCCCTAAACTGATATGAGCGTCGTGATTAGGAATTAACGTCTAAACTCTTGCTAACTCTAAAAAAATAAATTAAAAAAACATTAAATAAATATCCAAACAGTCCAGGGTGAGAAAATTCAAAGTGTGAATGATGTCGTAGTGCCGGGGGGAGATTCCCTCTCTGCACTTTTTGACGAGAGACGATGACGAGAAGAGAGAGAGAGAGAGAGAGAGAGAGAGAGAGAGAGAGAGAGAGAGAGTGAGAGAGAGAGAGAGAGAGAGAGAGAGAGAGAGAGAGAGAGAGAGAGGATGGAGCTGAGATCCTCCGTCTGGCCGTCCCACAGGGGCTCCCAGGCTGCCGGGAGGAGGCCTGACACACACAACGGTGTCACCATCAATATTCTTGAGAGCGTCTGCCAAGGCCCCTCTGAGATGAGGTGAAGACAGATCTTATCTACTGCCTGAGTGTGTGTGTGTGTGTGTGTGTGTGTGTGTGTGTGTGTGTGTGTAGGGGGGGCGGGCTGTTGTGTGTGTGTGGGTGTTTCATGTATGTGCTGTGTGTGTGTGTGTGCTGTGTGTGTGTGTGTGTGTGTGTGTGCTCTGTGTGCTCTGTGTGTGTGGATGAGAGAGACAGCGAGAGCCGGCTTGAGCTTCCACTGAAGAGCTAGTCGCTATCATAGATAAATGAAGAGGCGATGCACTCTGAATAATTGATATAGGCCTGCACACCAAAAATCAAAATCAAAAAAGCTTGTTCTGCGACGGCCCTCGTGGATAGATACGTTTCCTAGCATCCCCAGGGAGCGGCACACACAGCACATGAGCGTGCATGGGGATCCGGCTGCAATTGAAGTCCTGCCTCGCGTGGCGACACCATTAGCAACATGTGATTCATCGCTGGTTAATGAAGATGCATAATTCATAATGGTTTGTGTAGTTCATTCATCCCCACTGGTTATGGATTTGAAATATGAAGACGAAAGGAACTGCGATGATTAGCACCTTGTGCACACTTGGCGTATCAATTAATAACATGGGAGGACGGCGGAGTGAACGCATGAATGCGCACTACATGCATTTGAAAATTGCGTCAAAGTTAAAAGACGCTTTTGTGTCGACGTGTGATGCATCTATTCAGGAAGAGATTAAGAATCTATTTTAAAAGCCCGTCATTTACGCGGTTTCCAGCTCAATCAAATCACTGTTAATTGCACTGTTTGGGAGAAAAATCACACATTTCCTGTTTAAATGTTCCCGGCCTAATACCTTGTTTAATTGGAAATATTTCACAAGGTCTGCTCTGCATGCTATGTCCCGTTGTTTAGAAATAACTCAAGAGGCATCCCAGAGCAGAGCCGACTGTTTAATTGCCAATTATCTTTGGAAATCTATTATGTTTTCAACCAGACAGGCTAGTTGGCTCTAGCGTAAGGCATAGCCACTATGACACTGGTAAATAAATGACATAATTACTCACATTATGATCGCGCTTCTGCATCAGAAATAAATATTGCTACCTCAAGTAATCAGCTACTGTTCAAACACCACTTTGGTTTACTCAGCATCATTGCAGAAGTCCGTAATTGTGTCATTTTAAACTCCTTACATAGCAACGCTGCAGGATTGCCTCATTAAGACGAGAATTTGGGTCCATTAAAAGGGCAAACCAATGTAAGAAAAAAAAAAGTTTCCGAATGATAAGAGCTTTTTGCACACTAATGGGTTATGCTGTACATGTTAACAGTGTCAGGTTTTGCCATGCAAAAATATGCTAACGGTAGCAGGAATTAGCAAAATGTACAAAGCGCTCTCAAATTATGCTAATTTCCATCTCATCCCTGTGATTCTCTCTCTCTCTCTCTCTCTCGCTCTCCCTCTAACTCTCTCTCTCTCCCTCTCTTCCTCTCTTGTGGGATATGCTGAGTGTGTAGTGTGTGGGCTACATGTGTATTCTGGTATTCTGCTGACGTGGGGAATCCAGTGATTTGATCTGACGGGGGAAGTGCTGACTTCAGAGAGAGACACAGACGGCCCCATTAGCCAGTTCCACTTCCTGAATCCCAGTCTCTGTCTACCGACTATTTGGGGATATGGATC
>JAOPHQ010000132.1:0-32500 GCA_030340625.1 Merluccius polli | reverse complement strand
GTTTATATATATATATCTTCACATTAATTCAAACATTTGCTTTGCATGTCAGTCAGAGATAGCACCTTCCTGTGGGTCCTGTTGGTCGTTTTATGTAATATTTTGTACAGTCACAGCGTTTAAATTTGATTATGGTACTGTCTATCTGCCGCACCCACAACAGATACAATTGTGTGCCGTGTTTTTCTGCCAAGTTGTGGCATTCATTGGGAGCCTTAACGGCAACCAACGAACCTGTTGAACACTGTCTTCACGGGAGAACGCTCTCTGATGCGCGTGCACTCCCCCCGTCGCCCACTCCCACCAAAATGGTTTCTCCCTGACATAGTTTCCATAGCAACAGTCCAGTTTTAGTGTTCTTACTGTTTTGTTGGTTTTGTTTTGTTTGAGTTTTCACCAACAGGGAGCCTAATTTTGCCGAATGAGGGTCTTTGATGATAAAGAGAACCAGGTTGCTGGATTTACATAATGAGCAGATACCATGCAAGCTGAATAACCACCAAAAGCCATTGATTACATTTTGATGAATTCATTACCTGTGTACAGTAACACTGGTCACAAACACACAAACACACAAACACACACACACACACACACACACACACACAATCTATGTAGGTCAGTCTGTGTTTTTTTCTTCACAAAACAGTCCCTACAGTGTAGTCATATATCGTGTGCCTCCGGGGAAGGACTGTGGAGCCCATGTCACTTGAAGCCTACTTTCTGCTCCTTTGGTTCCACAAGACTCACCGGTGCGTATAACCCAGCGCATGATGACAAGTAGCATAAAACAGCAGTATTTCCAAGGTCACCCAGGGAGACGCTGAATCCCCTCTAGTTAAACACGTCAAGCGCACTTCAATCAGCAAGCAAACTTTAAATTTGCCAAGCTAACCTCATTATGCCAAGCTAACATTAAAACCACAGTAGTTTTCACATTCGCAACCTCTAGTGCCTTGAGTTGCTGCAGTTATAGCTTTATAATTTATAGACAGTTACTATGAGCTTTTCCCATGGTGGTGGTTGTGGTGGTGGTGGTGGGGGGGGGGGCAAAAGTGGGCCAGAAAAAAAAAACATGTTATAGAGAAAAATGCCCTAGATGGATTGACTTGTGGGTGGGTGTTTTATTTTTGAGAAACTTTCTAGTTCAGGTATTTTTTTTAATAACTGCAGTAGAGGTGAACTGCAGAAGAGGTGCACTTGGTAATATACCAAGCGCACCTCAACACATCAAGCTAACCTTCGCATGCCAAGCTAACCTCAATGCGTCATGCTAAACTTAATATGCCAATCTAACCTAAATATGCCAGTTTAGCCTCAATACGTCAAGCAAATCTTAGCATGCAAAGCTAACCCTCACATGCAAAGCTAACCTCAACACACCAAGCTAACCTTAATTTTTTTTTTTTAAATATGATTTTAAAAATATTTCAGACACAAACCTTTCCAGACAGTTGGTAATTTGACTCGTAGGGCCCTATTTTGCCGGTCTGAAACGCAAGTATGAAACGCAAAGCGCAAGTGGCTTTGTGGGCGGATCTTGGGCGCTGTTGCTATTATTCCGGCGGGATAAATGACGCTTGCGCCCAGCGCAAATCTAAAATGGGTTGGTCTGAAGTAGCTACATTAGTCATAGGTGTGGTTTGGGCGTAACGTGCAATAAACCAATCAGAGCGTCGGCTCACATTCCCTTTAAATGCAGGCGCGCTTGTTCCATGGCGAGCACATCGCGCATTGCCACTACTGGACCCAGACGTGTCCAATCCCGCCGTAGCGCGCGCATGACCATCAGAGGGAAAAATAATTTGTTCTTCTGTTTAAATCTTTCCAGCTTTGTGACAAGTGCCGGTACGCAAGAAAAAGTGCCGGTGCGTACCGGCCCACTTCAAGCACTGCTTACAGATGATGCAGCTCTTCTGTCAAATAAGCTGAAGCGCATTTTCAGTATGCCTATGCCGAATGTTCTTTCAGTTACACCGCGTCGTGTTTCTGTGTGTTTTCGATTATAAAACATTTCACGCGCTGTTGCTGGCATAATAAAAGGTGTCATCCTGGTGTCCTTATATAGCCTACCTATGTGTCTTGCGACTATTGGTCAAACAGGTTAATTTGATCCGTCATTACTATTAGCCTGAATATGTTTGGGTAACTGTGTAGCCTACGCTATTTATGTCTATTTTTTCACATATGTGGTAATATTTTTGCTTGTATGGATTGGTTTGCAAAAATGGGAACTGCTTCCTTTTAGATGAGAGAAGCAAAGTGTATGCACGTTGTACACACACTACACTATGGCCATCGGGAGGTTCGGGAGATTTCCCCAACGGCCGGCCGATTTCAGGCCGAGCCGGCCGGCCGTAATTATTTTTTTGTTTTATTTTGTATTTTGTGTATTATTATTTTTGGGCCGGTCCAGAGTTTTGGACCGCACACCCCCCCCCCCCCCCCCCCCCCCCCCCCCCCCCCCCCCCCCCCCCCCCCCCGTCAACAATCGCGCATCCCCTCCCTGATTATGGCCAAGCGCCCTTAAAATAGCAGCCGTCTGAATAAGAGCCACTGACTTTAAACTAGGTTTTTTCTGGTCTGTGGCGCAATTGTTTTGTGAAAGTGCAGAATAGCACCAGGGAACGTTTGCGCCGGGACACGCCTCCTGTTTTCGCTGAACTGCCCCCGGAGCGCAACTTCATTCCCCAAGTGAAGGACTTGCGCCTTGCGAGGGAAAATTCCAATGTGCGTCGGGTGCAAAATAGGAATTGCACAAGCGCCAGTGCACAAAGTCAATTGCGCTGAGTGCATGATAGGGCCCGTAATCTGATAGGCTGTGAGGCGGCTTTGCTACAGGTCTATCTATTGACTTTAGTCCTAAGCAGGCATGACCAATCATTAACAAGAGGCTATCAGTACATAAAGAACGATTACCTATTTGAGTAGCCTACTTGTGCTTGCTTGCTTTTTGGTTGGTTTTCCAAAGCTTAAAACACATCATAGTAAACCATTGGGCATGTATTGCCCAATGGTTTACTACAGTACTACATTTACCATGATGAGAATAGGCAACATGTAAATATGTTCCCCTTTTTTTATTTTAGAAATAATAACATCAGATATTTTGTTGATATATGGACCACCAAGCTATGTCTCTGTTTTTAATTTCAGAAATCTGATCATCTTAGCCTACAAATTATGTAATTGTTGTATTTTGATGTCAAGCGGCCAATCAAGGGACAGAAGGTAAGACCAATAGAAATCCAATAAGAAAGAACAGACAGTAGTTTCTTCAATTAATGTATTTATTTGACTAGTTTGTTTAAATAAATGAATACAGTTCATGTATATAGCTGTTAATTGATATTGCACTCCAAATGAGGCCAGATTTCATATGTTATCTCACCAAGGTGTTCATTGGAGCACAAAAGAGATCTTTTGTGCCCACCAATAAGACAACTCTTGACTGGTGGCAGAGTCAGTCACTTTACCCGTCTTTTTATATTGAGATTTTGTTTTTTGCATGCTGCTGTAATAGCAAAAGCAAAAGCGTGGGAAAATGTATTTTCTGGCCAAAAAACCCAGATGTTTTAGTTTTTTTTCGTAGTTTCTGTGAATCTGTCAGTTTCTGAGGGTGCTGATGATTATCATCTCTCTAGACCTGTGTTTGCATCCCCGTGAATTGGTCTCAGAACTGTTGTTTATCCGCTCCAGAGACCCAGGTTCAAGTCACGGCTAGCGCTGTCTCCATGGAGTTCCCTTATTTCTATGTCATGTGAATTGTAATGTCAAGTATAATTTCCGACCAGATCATATCCGCTGTCTCGTGGCACAGCAGAGAAAGCTCCTGGTTATCAGTTTTGGAGACCCAGGGTCGGGTCCCACCAAAGGGCGGGCTCCATTGAAACCTAATATAATTATGAAACCTAATGATGTCATGTGAATTATAATGTCAAATATAACCTCCAACCACAAACGAGGTGGTGCAGCGGAGACAGCTGTTTGTTAACCGTCTGGAGACCCGGGTTCAAGTCCCGCTGACTTTCATCTCCAAGTCTAAAGTCATTTTGAAAGTTAACGATGTCATGTCAATTGTCATTTAATGTAATGTCGACCATATCCTAGTCACCATCTCCGTCGTACAACAGAGGGAGCTGTTGAAAAGCACTCTGGGAACCTGGAGTCAAGTCCCGCTGATTCCCATGAAAATTCACTGTGAATCTAATGAAAACCTCATATTTCTTCGACCACGTCCTAGCCCACGTCTCGGTGATGCAGTCCCCACGCACCAAGAAGTGCCTTCCCCCAACTTGTCAGCAGAGCCCCCCCCCCTAGACCAAAACTGTCTTGAATATTTTTTGAAGAGTGATTTGAGATGAAAATCTCATGTTTTTAAGAAATTCATTGGGGGGGGGGGGGGGGAGAGTTGATGGGCTTTGAACCCTGGTCTCCAGGGCTGAGAGCAAAGCTCTCTCCCCGCTGCGCCATCGAGACCCCATGGTGTTAGCTGGTCAGAAGTTATATTCACATGTCATCGTTAGGTTCACAAAACGATGGAGACCGCCTGTGGCGGGACTAACCGACAGCTCTCTCCGCTGCGCCACTGAGTCGTCATGAACTCATTTTTTTGCCAGTCTCCACCAACCGGTTTGTGAATGTTTTACTCAAGTTGCGCTCTATGTGCGCTCCTACGTGACGTCAAAGTGCCTCAAAGTTGTCCCTTCGATGTCACGATGAAGGGACACTGGTGGCGACGTGTGTGTGGATGTGTGGAGCTGTCTGGGCAGCGGTTGATGTTGTTGTCCGTGTCCGAGAGAGGGTTAAGCTTCTCGGACACATGTAGTATAACGCCGCCATGTGTGGCACCTTTCATATACAACGTCACTCATTATATCACTCATGCACAACGTCGGTACTAGCTTAAAAAAAAGTATCACAAAGTCGGGGTTCATTTACACTTTAACATGCCAAGCTAACCTCAACACACCAAACTAACCTTAACATGCCAAGCTAACCTCAACACACCAAACTAACCATAACATGCCAAGCTAATTTTAATATGCCAAGCTAACCATAAAATGCCAAGCTAACCTCAATGTAGCACGTTAATCTTAATACACTCACCAAGCTAACCATAACATGCCAAGCTAATTTGAATATGCCAAGCTAACTATAACATCCCAAGCTAACCTCAATACGCCAAGCTAACATAACATGCAAAGCTAACTTCAATACACCAAGGTAACCCCATCATTTTCATATAGGCTACTAAGCTTACCACAACATGCCAAGCTAACTTTAATATGCCAAGTTAACCTTAACAACCTTGGTTAACAAACCAAGGTAAACCTATTGGGCCCTGAACTACCTCTAAGAGGTGGTTTCTTCTGATTAGCACAAGAAGTGTATATTGGTTTTTGTTTCTGTGTGAATGTGTATTTGTACGTGCAAGGGTGTGTGTGTGTATGTGTGTGTGTTTAGAGACTATGAGAGTTTAATCACATCCTGACAGATGTGCAGGGTATTGATTTGTGACTGTTTTGTGAGAGTGCTCCAGGCTTAGAGAGAGAGGCATAACACCCTCACCCAACACCCTCCATACCTCTCACCCGTGCGACATTCCCGCAGGGGCTAACCCTGTGTTCACACTCCATCCATTTTGAGTGCAAGTGGAGGAACACATAGGGCAGTGTGTGTAGGACTTCAGTTGGGTACGTTTAAGGGAGGGGAACAAAGATAAACCTTGTTATTACACTCGTTAAACTTGTTAACTAAATACTGAAACCAGAACTCAGTGAAAGCCCCATCTCTGGGGAAACACCGGTTATTGCAATTGCTGCTTCTGATTGGTTGAAATTCGTGCCAGGTAACACACATGATAGGCTCCATTCCCACTGAAGCCACCCATGCTAATACTGTATGCAAATGGCATTTATTATTGTAGTAGTACTTGATTAGTCACCTGGCACCACTTTCAACCAGAAATAGCAATTGCAATAACCTATTCCAGGAAATGCTGCAGACCTTGATATTTGAATTTTGTGTTTGGTTAATCTTTAACGCTGTCACAGGGGGTTTAGCGGCACACCCGAAGAATGAATCCAAAGATGGGGTTCATGTTTTCAGGGTGAAAAACTGAAAAGGTTTTGTATATTCTCTAGGGTCCTGGACGGGAGAGCGAGGTGGTTTGTTCACAGTGTAATGAAATGAGAGGGCAGAGCATCTTAGACTGTTTCTCCCCATGGTGGCTCTCTCTTGGTAAGATGTTGGGTTTCCCCCCCCCCCAACCCGATCAGAGATCTGTAATTACATGACCCACGGATGTGAACCCGTGCCGTAGGTGTGCCGACCCCATCTGGTGACATGATCACTCTGGCTTCTGTCTCTTCCATTGTCCACTCACTGACATACACGCACATGCACATTTACACACACACACACACACACACACACACACGCACACACACACCTGCATACATACTCAAATCCCACTTCTCCCTGGTGTTTCTACTTCTGGCTAGGAGCACTCCTTGCTGCTATAGCCAGAGTGCTAGATGGAGTTAATAGCGTGAGGGCCTAAATCGACCACCTTGGAGTGCGAGGAAGGGACGAGAGCGTGGCACAGTGCTTACTGCTGTAGATGATGTGGTCATTAACGCTAATCTGTGGGGGGAGTTTGAGAGAGACGGAGAGAGAAAGAGAGAGATAGAGAGACGGAGAGAGAAAGAAAGATGAGATGATGGCAAAGGGAGAAATCAATGACAGGCAAAAGATGGGTAAAGGGAGAGAGCGAGGGAGCAGAAAATGGAAAGAAGGGTGGAAAAGAGTGATCAAGGAGGGAGGAAAAGAGAGACAGAGAGAGAAAGAGAGCAGATGCCGAGACAGTGGAACGACAGAGAGCTTAAAGGTCCAATGGCTGGCTCTCCCTGATGGAGACAGTTTGGTTCGTTAACCCCCTCCTCCTTACACATACTTCATGCTCTCCCGCAGTACACACACACATGCAATACACACCCAAACACACACACACACACACAACAAACTTCTACTCACATACAAACATGTTCATTAATAACGCAATGAAGTGGTTGAACATCAACACATAAGCTATTCCTTCATTAGACATGCATGTGCAAACAAATCCATGCACACACACAGCGAAGGAATCATTACACTAAGTATTCTCTCAGCCAAGCTTGAATACTGAGCAACAAGTCCTGTATGGGAGATGGTAGAGCATCTGTCAACACTATATCTTTTTAGTCATCACATTTTCCATAGACCACTTTGTTTTAATCAAAAGTTACTGGTTGAAAGAAAGGTCTGTTTGAAACGTTTCTAAACAGCTGAGACAGCATTATCCAATTTCGAAAAGGTCACCTTGAAGGCTCAAATAGATTTTGAACTATTGTCAGAACCATACTGGCAAATTACTACTAGATACGAAACCAATTAGAAAAATGTCACCTTGCATCGAAAAGGTGTAACTGCATTTGCATCCGACACAAGTAGCTTTAGCTTCCTTCCATGCTCCCTAGCGAGGAAAAGTGAACCCGATGCTAACCCTACTACGTGTTTCTTTCCTTGTCATGTTACTGTGATGATACTACGCCCACACACCATCTGATAGTTTTCTTAAAAGTCAATAAATAACTCTTTTTTTTTTATTGTTTGTGACTGAATAAACAGTGCATGTCAACCGTTTTTTACTTACGGTTTCGTTCAGTTGTATAATCATCACTTGTTCGCACACATTTACTCTCCTGTGACAATGACACTCATTGTATGCCAGATGGCTTACTCTTCTCTAGTCACTACAGCCACTCACGTGATGCTGACGACCAAGTGCAGGACACGGTGTGTTTGATGGGTGGGGTTGGGGGGAGGGAAGGTCTAAAGTCTGACTGTTTTCATTGATAGGCCTACCTGGCTGCAATAATCCAAGTCAATAGCACACTTTGTTTGTGAACGCAACTACTGTGTGTGTGTGTTTGTGCGTGTGTGTGTGTGTGTGTGTGTGTGTGTGTCTGTCTGCCTGTGTGCCTGTGCAGTCTCTGGTCCTTGAGTGTAGTTTCAGGTGCTTTGCAGTGAGTACATTTCCAGCTCGACTTGGGTACACACAGGCACACACGCACACACACACATACACACACACACACACACACACACACACACACACACACACACACACACAGACTAAGCCTAAATGGCAATTCTATGTTTTTATTATTGCATCTTGCACATTTACAAGCAAATGGAATAACATTTAAAAGCAGCAAGATAATTGCGTGCTAGCTGTGTATTTGCTTTCCAACCACAAGTAACACAGAATTGACTCATTTAAAAAAGGAAGATATGTTTGTAACTGTGCGGGCAGTAGTGGAGCTATTATGAACTACTTTAAAATCCCAAATCTAAGAGTTTAAGTCTTAAGTGTTATAAAGCACTGTTGCTGATGCAACTGGAAGTCCTCTAGTCCTCTTGAAAGTACTACTCTTGGTTGTTTGGTTAAGTGGTTGCTTTTTACTTATTGGATGTTACCTGCCCATGCACTTTTCTCCTTTTCATGTAGCTATATAAATAGCTGATATGGCTTGTTTGTTAGTTATTATTATATTCTTATTATTATGTTATTATTAAAGGTATCAATTTTCCACATTGGGCCCCATAGCTCGTATTTTATTCTCATATTTATAGTTGTGCGCTGACAACGCGCCATATTTATAATGCGTTTTCTTCAAACAGGCAAAAAAAATTCAAATACATTAGGCTGTGCAAACAAGGCTGTCGCTATGCACCTGTCTCTGGAAAAAAATCCAATCTTTTATTTAAGTGCGCGATCAAACAAACGATGAATATCCTCAACATGTAAAAGCCCCTCGCGGCGCAGGGCGGGAACCTCCCAGCTAATTATTTGGTTGCCGCTCCGCAGCTGCTGACCTTCTGGTGAAAAGTCAAACTCTGCGTCAGCGAGCGGTGGCACGGCCCCCGCTCCCCCCCACACACACAAACACACACACACGGCCTGTCAGCCCAGGCTGCTTGTCTGTTGTCAGCCGGTCCAAAACATTTTGTTTTCGCTGTCTTACCTCTTACTGATCACACCCCCTCTCCCTCTCCTACTCCCCCTCCTGCTTCAACAGGAACACAAAGCCATTTTCTTGTGTTTTTTCACCAGTGGATCAACTCCGCTGATCTCTGTGTCAAAATGTCCAAATAATGAAACCAATGTCTCAGTCACAGGAAGTGTGCGTTGCAGACGGTGCTGTCGACCATCAACATCCACAACAACAACAACAAGGTGATTGTGGCCGTCTCCTCGCTATATCCGCCATTAGGGACGGTTAACCACCCAACACAGTAAACAACACACCGGGTGATTTTCTCAAAACAGCTCCCAAGCTATCTCTATGCCGTCTTTATATACCACAAATAAGTAGGTTGGTAAAAATAACAGCCGTCGCTTCCGCCGGATTGGCCCACACGTTTGCTTCAGTCGGAGGCCTGTTCACTGGGGCGAGGGGCAACCTGCTGCAGTTACTAACACTGAGCTCTTTACGATGGCATGAACATCACTTTGAGTTTGAGGGATATGCGTGTCGTAAGTCGTGAGGTGATGGCCAGGTTGTAAACCATAGGGCGTCAATGCATTTCCTCGTCATGCATTTGCTAATCCCAGGTTTAGTCAAAGGGCATGGGTTCAGGGATGCCTGTGGGCCTGGCCTTACACCACACACACTACTTTATTGCCTGTCTGTGATTTCTGACAGAGACTTTGATTTTTGTTGTTGTTGTTGTAGTGTGATGTTCGTTCCTTTGTTTTGCCTCCTGCTTTCTCCTTCACCACTTGCGATGTGACAAATGTCAACATTTCTTTCATTTTTTAAATGAAATGAAGCTAGGTTCCCATCGTTGTCACTGCGGCCCCCTGGGGACGCCAGAACAGCAGTCTTTCCAAAAGCCCCACTGTTACCTTCATGAAAGTCACACGTGTCTCATTGGTCTGCGTGCCACTATGTATATATATAGGAAAGATTTACAGATGTTACAGACAAAACAAGTAAGATGAATCCACTCTTGTGGACATGACTAGAACTTTACTACAATACTTCCAATTGGAAGCAACCAAAATCAGGCACAAATAAAATGAAGGACATCCAGGCTAAATAAAAGCTAGGCTATTCTATTTTATCAGAATCAGAAATACTTTATTGATCCCCGGGGGGGAAATTGGGTCACATTACAGTTGCTCCATTTGAAAATAG
This sequence comes from Merluccius polli, assembly GCA_030340625.1. Classification (NCBI taxonomy): domain Eukaryota; kingdom Metazoa; phylum Chordata; class Actinopteri; order Gadiformes; family Merlucciidae; genus Merluccius; species Merluccius polli. The sequence continues at coordinate 22,250 of JAOPHQ010000132.1, read as the reverse complement.
AAATATATATAGAAGCATAGAAGAATTATAAGGAAATAGAAAATAACAAAATAAGAAATATGTAAAAATGTGTCCATTATATTACAATCATCATAGTACAATATATAACAACTATGGAAATAATGCTGACAAATGGATCTATAAATATATTAAAATGAAAGAATCGTATAGATAAATGCATTTGGTGCCAGAGAATACCAGTTTATTACACAGTACAAATATTGCACAAAATGATTGCAATGTTAAGTCAGTCGTGCAAAGTTGAAAATATAAATTATAAATAAATGATAGGTTTAAAGCTGCTGACAGGGGTGAAATAAATCTAAGGGCCAGTCTATGAACTCAGGGTGTCTGACACTCTGAGGGAAGAGTTGAAACGTTTGATGGCCACAGGCAGGAATAACTTCCTGTGGCGCTCTGTGGTGCGTCTCGGTGGAATAAGTCTTGCACTGAATGTACTCCTGTGCTTGACCAGCACGTCGTGGAGTGGGTGGCAGACATTATCCAAGAGGACACGTATCTTGGACAGCATCCTCCTCTGACACTGCCTGCCAGGGAGTCCAGCTCCACCCCCACAACGTCACTGGCCTTGCGGATCAGTTTTGTTGAGTCCATTGGCGTCTGCTACCCTCAACCTGCTGCCCCTTAAACACCACAGCAAACAGGATAGCACTGGCCACCACAGACTCATGAAACATCCTCAGCATTGTCTGGCAGATGTTGAAGGACCTCAGCCTCATTGGAAAATAGAGATGGCTCCGGCCCTTTCTTGTAGAGGGCCTCAGTGTTGTTACCATCCAGGTTATTATCAGAGTCCCAGGTCCTCCACAATGTCCACACTGGTGCCACAACCAACTCCTTTGTCTTTGTTAACGTTGAGCTGCATATGGTTATGCTCACACCATGTGACAAAGTTACCCACCACAGCCCTGTACTCAGCCTCCTCCCCTTCGTTGATACATCCAACTATAGCAGAGTCGTCAGAACAGGTCTGAATATGACAAGACTCTGTGTGGTCGTTGAAGTCTGTGGTGTAGAAGGGTGAAGAGGAAGGGAGATAGGACTGTCCCCTGCGGGGTCCCAAGTGTTGCTCACCACTCTGTCCAACACAGTGTCGCAAGCGCACGTATACTGGTCGGCTAGTCAGATGGTTGACGATCCAGGACATGGGGGGGGGGGGGGGGGGGGGGGGCAGCATCCAGCTGCATTGCTGTCAGCTTCTCTCACCCAGCAGAGCCGGCTGGATCGCTGGAGAAGTACAAAAAACATGACCCTCACAGGCTCATAATGCTCGCCAGTTTATCACCTCCCATTCAAGTGTGTGTGGGGGTGGGGGTTTAAGAGTGGCCAGACCGTGATTGTATGCACAAGACTCAGGTTTGAAAGAAATTCAATTTGAAAGAAGTGGACCATAAGTCCTTAATTAAGGTAGCAACACTGACGCGTGCAAAATGTGACATATCATTTCAATAAGGTTTAAACAATAATTGAATCCATGCATGGTTAAGGATGCTGTAGGTAAGATTTGAGAACTATATTTTGCTGTGAGTTTGCTCTGTTCTGAACCAACTAGGGCCTCTTTTCCCTGATTGGTTCATAGCTCCACCCCAGGTGCGTGGATGCAACATTCCTCAATGGCGGAGAAACGTATAGGGAGGGATGGACCAGAGAGAGAGAGAATTGTGTATTCGAAAGCTTACTTTTCTCTACAACATTTCTTTACAACATATTCTCACATTGTTCCTCTGTTCATGTTTTTACATCATATAACCTGTAGAGGCCGCGCAGCTTATTGTAGGAGTTAAGTAGTTGAGGGTGGAGCAAGTGAGGGGAAATTCAAAGGCCCAATCCCAGTGTCCCCCCTAAGGCCTAAGCCCTGAACCCTCACAGACTTAACTGACACCGTCACCTGGTAAATGCTTGAGTGCGAGAGGCTGCAAGTGCTCAGAATTGTATAATTAGGAATTGGACAGCACTTTGTGACACATCACGTTACTTTGAAGAGATCAAAACATGTTATGTACAATTGTGGGTACGGGAGTTTTTATTTTACGTTTTTTACATCCTTCACGGCCAAGGCACTTAAGGGGCTGACTGTTTGTTGTTTACTCCCTGAAATAGTAATGGTGCTGGATCAGATCTGATGAAAGCAAATTTGGTAATCATCTTGCCATCATCTTGGCTTTACACACCAGGGGCATGACGAATAGACGACACAAATGCGAAATACTCGCCTGCGAATATTTCACCAAAACAATCAAAACTATTCATACCGGGAGCGATGCGAATTTGCAACAGTAGATTCGCACCAGCTCGTTCTTCAGAAAAAGTGACAAAAAAAGAGGAGATTTCGGGTACATCCTATTTACAAGGTAGAGAAAGAGAAGGACAGTTCCACTGCTTCATACAGGAGCTGAAGCGCTACCACGGCCAGGTCCAGACAAAATAAGTATTATACATATTATTATACATATTATTATACATATTATTTTTATAAACTACATAAGCTACGGCAATGCTACTCCACACGTTGTCCTTTGGTCCATTGTCTTTATCATTTCTACGTCCATTGTCAAATAATACAGAGTGATAAGAAACACAACAATCAACAGGTCCGCCATTGCAGTGGCGTTACGTCCATTCCGAGCGCACACAACGTGATTGGTTGATGCCTTTATTCGGCATGCAAAAGCTCGGAAAAATCGACCTTGTTCCTTGGAAAAAAATTACGCCGCTTTCTCACCATGTAATATTCGCGTTCAGTGTCAACTGAACTCATAACAAAAACAACAGTTCGAAAAAAAATATTGACGTGCAAATTAATCGCACGAAAAAAAATGCCCCTGGTGTGTAAAGACCTTAAGACAAACAACTACACAGTTATTTTTTCTTGTTGCTTCCATTTGTCCTCCCATTTGTTTACCGTTCTTTTTTAACACTTCCGGGCTCCCTGGTATTAAACGTCACAAGTTATGAACTGTGGGTAATTCCCTCAGGCAAAGTCTGCAGAAATGCAGACTTACGGAAAGTGTGCATAAAGGGCTCAAAAAGTCTGCAAGAGAGCCCTCATGCACATGACGATTTGACAGTGGGACAGCCCTCAGCCCTCGCTGACTTTGCGGGAGCGTGCCTCGGGTCCGTTTGTGTAGACATTGGGATTGGGCCAAACAATGGTAAGGGTAGATAGGAAAAGAAGTACAAAAAGGAAGGTAGGTGTTTTTGCACCGGTGGTTGGTTGTTTTTGAGGGGAGCATGTCTATGTTCCCTCAGCCCAATGTTCCCTAACCCTAACCTTTTGGATGAAGATATTACATTTACATTTACATTTAGGGCATTTAGCAGACGCTTTTGTCCAAAGTGACTTACAATAAGTAAATGTGTTAGAAGAAAGTGCAACAGTAAATCGCATCGGTAGAATAAGGATTTCACAAGAACGAGTTTCAAACACCCAATTGCTAAGTTAACCCATTGCTAGTATACAACAAAGATAGCTAGGATAAGATGCTAAGTGCTAAGATACTAATGTAGTACCAGGACATACAAAACAAAAATCGTATAATAATAAACAATATAAATTATAATATATTATTTATTATTATCATAATAAACTTGTTTGTTTGTTTTTTTTGGGGGGGGGGTAGGTAGAGGAAGGATGCTATGCAGAGTCCAAGTGAACTCTGAACAAGTGAGTCTTGAGTCTAAGATGTATCAGGACCAAATTTAATGATTGAATGTATGAGTATGATTACCACACATGTTGTTGATCAAACGTCCCTAAGTGCAAGTAAGCAACAGTTAGCTGACTCATCATCAACCACAAGACAGATGTCTCCGGGCATAACGCCAATAAAGAAAAAAATTGACTAGATTACCATAACAACAGATCGAAAATAGAATGTGCACACACAACTCCCATCAGAAACACCTCCTTGAGAGGATTAAGCAGAACAGAAATCATGCACAGACAACTTGTACACAGGAAAACGGGAAACGAGCTTGCACATAGGGAAAGTGGACCAGAACCATATAACACAGTGAAACTTCCATGTTCGGCAGATGCTTCATGAACCAACTCATTTGATTGTACAATTACAATAAACCAATGTTCCAGCATATTCAACTCATCCAAGCCAGTTCTTTATTATACGATTGACGGTATCTAAAACTGCTAAAAAGAACAAGACAATTGTGTGAGTGTTGAATCCACGACACTACTACAGGGAGCCAGTGGAGGTCGCGGAAGAGAGGGGTCACGTGGGAGAACTTCGGCAGGTTGTATGCGAGTCGTGCTGCAGTGTTCTGGATACGCTGCAAAGGTTTGATTGCAGAGGCAGGGAGTCCAGCCAGGAGCAAGTTACAGTAGTCGAGGCGGGAGACGATGAGCACTTGGCCCAAGGGCTGTGCTGCTTCCCTCATGAGGAAGGGCTGGATCCTGCGGATGTTGTAGACAGCAAATCTGCAGGATCGGTTGGCAGCACAGCTGATTGTCCAGTACCACGCCGTGGTTCCTCAGGGTTGGTGAAGGACATACCGCAATGTCCTCGACAGTGACCAGTAGGTCCATGTGAGGGCAGTCCTTCCCCAGCACGAAAGAGGAGCTCAGGTTGAGTTGTCCAAGTGCTGATGTAACACCTATCCTAACCCTGACTTTAACCTCACTGGTGAGGGAACATAGGGCTGACCCCGTTTTTGAGAGTGTTGGAACAGCTTTGTTTAGGCCAACACCAAACCACCTTCTCGGTGTAAAGTAGAATCTGTGTGATGTGTCAGTCCTCCATTCAAAACCGTGTCTATTTGGAGCAGTGACTCACCTCAAGAAGCAAACTATACAGGATGGTTTCAGGCCGGTTAGGCCCAACTTGCCTCTACACTCGGTGCCATCATTCCATTTGGATTATATTTTATTTTGCCTTTATGCAACAACTTGGGTGCAACTAAGTTTCAGTTTTTGTGTTGGGATAGAGTAGCAGAAGAGGCTTAGAAGAGTTATATTTTAGAGTTATATTTTTAGCATTTTAAAGGGGCTTAAGCAATAACATACAAGAGGGAGTGCGTCTCGTGGCAATATCCACGGTACTGCGAGTCTTGGAGTACGTTTTTATACTAAAGTACTCATACTAAAGTACGCTGTTATAAAAACACAGATGGTATTTTATCACGTTTGAAGCAGTTAGATGAAGCTCCATTTATTTCCTCCTGCGCAATCAAGAAAGACAGTTCCTCGATTATTTACCGTCTCTAGACAACTTTATACCAGCTGCCAGTTTTGCCAGTTGATGAATGACAGTTCTATCTTTTGCACAATATTTTAATTGATAGTAAATATAGTGGAGTGATACTTTCACAGGTGAAATACCCATTTGTATATTGTGCATAACAAGGGCGTTGGATCTAACTGGTGAAAATGTTGCCTTTTGGTTTGAACTTTGGACTCTTTAAAAAGGACATGGACTGATCTTTTCCTTTATTTTGATATTCTGCACTTCATGTTCATTTGTTTGTTCATTTGTTTATTGTTTATTACTATATTATATGTTTATTATGTGTGGCTTGTGTCTTACTAATGCATGCCGTTCATAATTCATAATCTTTTGGTATGTCAAAAGTCAAATGGCACAAATTCAATAGCCAGTCATGTATCCATGAATATGCTCAATATGTATTTGTTTGTTATGCTCCTCAACAATATCATTGGTAGTATATTGAGCATTGTAAACAGTCTTATTAGTGTACTGTATTGGGGGGCTGCAGACTGACACTCTTGCTTGTTTTCCACTTCCGCATTCTTGAATCATGGGAAAGCTACTTCAGAAAGACGTTTTACGATGCCCCCACCCAGTATATTACCGTGATGGACGCTACGCACCAAAGCAACACGGCGCCTTTGTGACTCGTTTTTTTTTTTTTTAAAGACTGCAGCATCTAAGCTAAGTGCTGCTATACCTGCAGTTCCTTGGCAAGATAACACTTTAGGGCTTTCATCGGGAAAATCGAGGCTGGGGGAAAAAAGAAGGCACTCAGGCTTAAATAAGGTGTGTCGCTGAGCGAGACCTAGGAGGCTGTCTTCTCGGTTTTTAGTTAGTTCCATTTACGAATGGATCATCTTTGGTGGTTATTGCTTTATTGGAACCCATCACTTACACCGCTCGCCCTGCCGGTGAATCCATAACCATAGCTCCAAATGTCACACCTGCCACAGCATCCCGTTCATCTTCATTCATTTCGTATTCAGCGCAGGCCCTTTATCTCATGTTGGGGAGCGCCGGATTGCATGTCTCTCACTGATTTCTGTTTAATGAACGCCATTGATTTGCCCTCATCAAATCCAAATGAATCGCTGCGAAACGGACGTGTCTTGACATCAGACGCCGAACACGGTCACTCCAGCTGGAATCGAAGGGAGTGGGGGTGGGTGGTAGGAATTGCCTTGGGTGAACGATGGTCTGTTGGACAAACTGTTCATGGGAATGAAAGGAAAAGAGAAACGGTAGCACGGCTTTTGATGTAGTGTGTCTGTTTTCTGCTACTTGGGGTGATTAACGGATCACAGTTGCGTGTGTGTGTGTGTGTGTGTGTAGGAGTGACAGTGTTGTGTGTGCATTTCTGTAGTCAGCTAACTTCAACTACAACCCCTTCAGCCTTCTTGGTAAATCGACTGCATTTATATAACGCATTTCTGACCTGTGGCCTCTCAAAGTGTTCTTCAATTAGTGCCTCACATTCACCTATTGATACACATACATGTATGTATGTATGTGTGTGTGTGTGTGTGTGTGTGTGTGTGTGTGTGTGTGTGTGTGTGTGTGTGTGTGTGTGTGTGTGTGTGTGGAGGAGGGGGGGTCGGAGAGAGAGAGAGTGAGAGAGAGGGTGGGAGAGAGAGAGAGGGGGGGGGGGGGGCGAGAGAGACTAACTAACACTAGCAGAAATGTAACAGGGGGTTATTGTTATTTCTCAGGTTCACGATCAGAAAATAAGACATGGGGAAAAAATGAACTCCAGTGTATTCCACGGCTGTTTATCTGCCTCATTATAATGCAGGATCCAGACGTGCCGTTGCGGTGTGGCGCACACAGTAACTCGCAGGTAACCTATTTTCCCACACTTCTTCTTGATCAACACTCATCCATTATTCACCTATGGGTCCATTAGCTCTGTGAGAAACGCCAGGGAGCAATACCCAAACTCGTCAAGAATTAATTTTCCCTTTTTTTCGTTCTTTCTTTCATACGTTCTTTCTTTTTTTTCCCCATTCAGAGACCCTGAGCTGCACAGTCTAACGAAAGGCAGCCCTAAATGAAACAAAACCAATAACACTAATCAGATTGACATTGGAGCAGAACAATTTTGACCACTATTGGTGAAAAAAGATATATTCATGAAGGGCAGCGGTAAACGTGAAGAATTCAGAGCAGTCTTGCCCAGTTTTCTTTTGTATTTTTTCATTTAACAAGACAGCTGTCAAAGTATCCACTCAATTTCTAATAAATCGAATAAAAATGCTTTTACTCCCACCTTATTGTATGCTAATTTTGGGTTAGCGCACACGAGGACCTGAATAGAAACGGCAGGAAAAGAGATTGCTTTGCCGGAAGTTGAAGTGTCAAGCACATGTAATTGGGTTTCTCCAAAGAAAATGATGATGTCGCATAGCCATCGACTAAGGAGAGGAACACTATTGCCTCAGCTATTTTAATATCGGGCAGTGGATCTCTTTTGTCACCTTCCATTAGCATGTTAGCATCTGATAGTGCCGTTAGCATCAACACACAATGCTACCAGTACTGGACAAAGTGTGGATTTGTCAGTGGAGATATCAAACTGTGCATTGTTCCTTCCCCTAAGCTGAAGCTCATCAACTGCTGTCCTCAGAGCTTGTTGCTAAGCATCCATTACCAGTAGAGTGTATTTTTGATGCTGTAGCCTTGTTGAGAGCCGTTGGTGATTAATCACAAGATCTAAGGCTTTGTTTAATGGGATATGGGAGAGGGGTCAAGGGGGATGTTTTTCTCCATGATATGATGACTGCCTATACCTAGAGCTGTTCAATTAAAAGTGAGCAATACACATGAACTAACTGCAGTGTTGTTGATCAAATGCATCTTTATATGGCCACATTTCATCTTACAGTCTGATAATCCACCATGTATGGTCACTTAATGGTTCGGGAGACTGTTTATCTTGCTTCAGTGCACAGTTGTCAGGTTAAAACTCAGTTCTCAGGATGTCAAGTACCTAGAATTCATTCCCAGAACAATTCCTAGTTTAAAGACAAGTACATGATGCAAAGCATGGGATAAATGTACCCTAATAAATAGCCAACTCGATGAATTAGCTGGTGAAGCTTGGTAATATTGTTTACCTAACACACAGGGTGCCTTCCATTGTAAAGATGGTTATATAAAGCATTGCACCAAACGCCTACAGTTTGTGCAGAACGCCACTGCTGGACTCCTAACTAGAACCAGAAAATCCGATACATGGCTTGCTAGGGTGCTTCCACACCTGAGCTATTTGGTCCATTTTAATCGAACCCTGGAGCATTTCCCCTGGTAGAACGTGTCGTTTGGGGTGGTGTGAACGCTGATTCGAACTCTGACCAAACAAACGATCTCTGGTCCGCTTGAAAACAGGGGTCTCAGTCCGTTTCCAAGTGAACTCTGGTTCAGTTTGCTTTAGATGTGAACATGATCGGAACCAACTACGGGAAGCGAACCAAAAAATAATGCATTATGGGTTGAAGGTGGTTAGTTTTGCTGCACCCTGGGAAATCAATATTGAGTCAGGTGGACATTAACAAAAAAGAAAAATGAGTCGTGGGGCAATGAGGAGGTTGAAGCCCTTATCGAAATATGGTCTGATGATAATATCACACAGATGCTTGTGGAAACACACAAAAACAGTGTTTTTATAAATTATGTAAATTATGTAGTTACAGAATGTTTGAAAGGAGGTTCAGTCCCATGGTAGATCAATGTCACATAAAAGTCAAAAAGCTTGTCAACAATATATATATTTTGAAAACCAGGAAGCATTTTGTTGAGTGTCCCTTGGGTTTTCTGTCCAATAGACGAGCGACCCGCTCGATCATGAGGCATTTGTTTACAATGTTTGGTTTCCCCTAACAAAGTCCAAGTGTGAATGCTAACCGAACAAAATAAAAATGCAATAAGTATCAACTTCACCTCTGAATCGGACCGAGTCTACCGAACTATCGGTGTGAAAACGCCCCTATTCTCTCCTCCCTCCACTGGCTTTCAATTAATGCCAGGTCAGATGTGAAGGTGCTACTACCTACCTATAAAATCCTGCACAGATTAGCACCATCCTACCTGAAGGACCTTATTAATCCCTATTGTCCTTCTCGCCCCTCCGGTCTTCAAAAGCTGGCCTTCTATCGATTCCAAAAGGAATCAGCAGGAAACAGAGCGTCTCTTACCGAGCGCACTAACAGTCTGCCACCTGTAATCAGGGAAGCTAACTGCTGAAGATGTAAATTCAAACTCAAAACCTACCTCTTTACTCTCTCATTTGACTCCAAGGAGTGTCCCTCAGCTCTCATTACAGCTAAATCAACCTGTTAGCCAGCACTAGCCTACCCCTGCTGCTGATAGGTATTAGATTAGAGGTTTCCTACATGTTCTCAGTCCACCCTTCCCCATCTAACCATTATTTTCTTGCCCTTTGGGGGGCTGGGGTTAGGGGGTGTCATAAATATATGGCCTGTGAAGCCCTTTGAGACTGTAACTGTGATTAAGGGCTATACAAATAAAATGTTCTTGACTTGACCACAACAGGGATACAGATAAGAGCTGTAGAGCCACAGGAAACCTCTGGTCCTAATGTTTCATCCATGGTGGACATTTCCAGCATTTATCATCTGGATAGATTAGCATGCCGCACATCTTTGTAGTATCAGATGTATCGCAACATGACAGGGCTGAGGCTCCTTTAAAACATGGGAGTCCTCTGTCCTGCTTCAGAACCTCTGCTGCCAGAACCAGATCATTTATCGTCAAGCCTAGATTCAAGACTTTTTAGGTTTTTTCTCCTCCCGGCAACAGCTGCTAAAGGGAGTATATGGAGAAGGGAGTATATGGAGTGTATCGAGAACACGATTAGCCAGGTAGCAGGGAGGTTAACTTGTACCTTGTTGACTTGAGCTCTCGCATAACACACTTTGAGCACAGCTCTGGAATACTTTAATGTTCTCCCAGATTCCTGTGTGCTTGGAGGCATTAAAAACACTACACTGCCAAAAGCATCATTACAGCCGGCCCGTGCAAATACATCAACAAGTCAGCTTGAATAAGTGTAATGGGATGCAAGCCTCTCTCCCAACCATCCCTCCCTCCCTGCAGCCCCATCCCCACCACATCTCCATCCACGCCTTAGCATGCCAGCATACTGCATTGGCCTCAGGCTGCCAGAATATGCCCTGCACCCTGACTGCCCACTCACAACCCCACCCTCCAAGACTTGCTGTTGTCAGGGAATTAAATGTGTGCACTAAGATTAAAAAAAAGGATAGGCCTATATACTGTATATATATATGGTAACACTTTAGATTAGGGACCACATAATCACCATTAACTAGTTGCTTATAAGCACGCATACTGGCTCTTTATAAGTCAATATAAAGCACTTATTAATGCATTATTCTGCATGGCCATTCACTTTAATATTAGAGTTTTCCCTCAATAACCTCCTAATTACTGCTTATTGATAGTAAATAAGGAAGTTGTTGTACATAAAGTACGATCTTAATGCTAATAAGCAACTAGTTAATGGTGAATATGTGGTCCTAATCTAAAGTGTTACCATATATATATATATATATATATATATATATCCCATGATGCTCTCCCTCTCATCATCGCATCCGAGGCCAGACTTTAGCTTGGTTAGTACTATCAATCTCTCCTTCACGCTCTTAACGTTTTTTGCATTCACTCAATCGCTTTGTCCTCTTTGCATTCTCATTTTTTCTAGTTTTCTACTTTTTTTTGGCCCCTACTCACCACCTTTTGTTTTCTTCTTTTATCCACGTCTCCAGTGTGAGAGCGCTGCTCCACATTGTACTCTGCTACTGCTGCGCTGCCAGTCAACTTTAAACAGAGGAGCCTTATCTCCTAGTTCTTAGCCTTAGCCAACTTTACAATGCATGGACATTGGGGGGGTTCAGAATAAAAGCATGGCAGGAGTGGCCACATGCATTGGGGTGCTAGAAGCACAAACATTGTATTATGAATTCACCCTTGTGGGAACTAAGCCTTGTCATTGCTGTGCTGAACCTCCAAGTTGTTACCTGTACATCTCCCAGTGCTGTCAGGATCATGGACTCTATTCTCTTTCCTTCTGTTGAAAATCCTTCCACTTCACAGCCGATGGCCAAGGTCATGTTTTAGTGGTAAAGTAAAACACAAACAGCAGTACTTTTTGGCCAACACTCTGGAGCACAATATACAACACACACACACACACACAACATACACGTACGCGCACACGCACTCCATTCGACTCACTTCTTCAATCAGCGCAAAGACATCCATGTTGGGTGTTTGGTAAAGCAAGTCACTAAATCCGAACACAGGCATCATTTTGTGAAAGGACAACGTGAATGTGCTAGGAGGTAATTATTGACACACAGGTAAGTTAATGTCAGGGGCAGGTGAGAAAAACAGACCCAACAACAATATATACCTGGGCTTTGACCTCAGTTGACATGGACTCATCAGTAGCAATACTATGCCATGGTCCTGAATTGGACTAGAATCAACAGTGTTTAATTCCAACTAACTCTCAGTCTGGTGTTACAAACGGCATGGACACACCTGGGGATGGCCGGCCATTTAAGGCACATAAACAGAACCACATGACTGGAAATCTATGGGCTGGAACGTCACGCTTCATTTAAGTGGATCTTCTTCTTCCCCTTGCTGATTGGCTGTGCTGCGAGCGCTGCATGCATCACTGGGCCGGTACCGTCGATACCCTGTATCAAAAGGAAAGGTTGTGCACACCGGCTTTTAGGGGAGGTCCACTGTTTACCAACTTAGTCCAACTCAAGATGCTGCCATTGAGACATGCTCACCATTTGTTCAGCTTTGTGTGTGTGTGTGTACATGTGTTTTTGTGCATTATGTGTGTGTCTTCATCTGTGTGTGTGTGTGTGTGTGTGTGTGTGTGTGTTTTCATCTGTGTGTGTGTGTGCATGTATGTGTGTTTTCCGGTGTGTGTGTGGGGGGGTGGGTGGGTGGTGTGTGTGTGTGTGTGTGTGTGTGCGTGTGCGTGTGCGTGTGTGTGTGTGTGTGCGCTCGTGTGTGTGCGCTCGTGTGTGACTGTGTTTCATTTTGTTCTCTGTTTTGAGCATATGTTGCTCACTGATGGTCAAGTGGAAAGGAGATGCATGAGAGTGGTCCACTAGCCGCTGCAACAACAGCCTTACTCCATAAATCCTGGATTTGCACCCCCCGACACAAACCCGTACCGAGAGAGACCACTGCACCTTATTGCTATTATTATTATAATAAACAATCAACCATACTGTATTTGATGCAGTGCGGCTCTGGACAACACCAGACACTGTCTGCAGACCGCTCCCCTCTGGACTCCCGTTATACGGTCCGTCCTTCAGCTCCGTGTTTGAAGACTATACTGACACCTGCTGGCGGACGGCGGTACTGCGCCTGGAGACCGCCGCTCCTCCATCACCGACGGAGCGGTGATGGGATCCCAATGCTGAACTTGTGGTTAAAACGTAACGAATCTGACTGTACTATAGCCTATATATATAATGTCATTTGACCATTTGATCATGGCTTTACGCGAAACGAGCCACGAGGGTGCTATAAGAGGATAAGCCTTTAAGCGTGAGTTTAGGCCTATAACAACCCTGAAGGAGAGCAATGCATGCCCACCACGTGGTGCATCCACATGTATGAAAGCATTTATTAATGAATTACAAGAGCGAGGCCATCTCTACTGAAGGCCCAATCATAAAGCTGCCGTCACTTAGGCCTACTAATTGTATTTTTCCTTAGGCCATATCTTCCTCCCTTTTTATCATCTGCTTCTTCCGCAATGCATTCCTCTTTCTTTTTATGTGACTTTTATGTGAAGACAAGTCGCTCCGTTTATGGCTTATCACTATTTAGACAGTAAGTAGCTGCTTGTGAGCATGCCGTCTCCGTGCGCGTTATTGTAATGGCAACGTCGTGGACGCGCTGTGTGTGTGTGTGTGTGTGTGTGTGTGTGTGTGTGTGTGTGTGTGTGTGTGTGTGTGTGTGTGTGTGTGTGTGTGTGTGTGTGTGCGCGCGCGCGCGTGTGCACGTTCCCCCATGCGTGTGCGTTGTTTCAATTCCCGTCTGTTTGACTGCTAATCCCCCTCAGGCCTATTATTGATCAAGACGTGGCAATTTCAACACACACACACACACACACACACACATTCTTACATCTATCTCATCTCTCACTCCCCCCACGAGATGCATTACATAGTTATTAGTTCAGAAACCAAATACCACTGATAAATCCTACCTCAGGTATTTTCCCATTCCAATCAGCCCGGATGGCGTGCAGCTATGCGGACTCACTGCAGGAGAGAGAGGCCTCGGAGGAAATAGCTCCAGCATCAGCATCATCCAAGCACTGATAAGGCTTTCAAAGTGTTTTTCTACGGGGGTGTTTCTCACCACGCATGCAACTAATGCCAAAACATGATGAACCACGTGTGTGGATAAATGGGCTGATTTACCCCCCTCCCAACCCCCCCTTCGGGATTGGTTCAGTGGGGAATGGATGCAAGGTGTTAATAGACATGTGCTCCCATCACTCCCCTGGTGCTGATGAGACTAGTCTATCTGATCGGTGTGTCCCCCATCTTCTCCGTGGACCGGACTATGTGCGTGTGAGGTGCATGACAGACACACGCACAAAGCAGAGGGGGGGGGGGGGAGGGGTGCGCGCGACCGTAACACACCCCGAACCGACGACCGACGTATTATGACAGTCCTGGACTAAAAAAAATAAAGAATTACGGCCGGCCGGCTCGGCCTGAAATCGTCCGGCCGTTCGGGAAATCTCCCGAACCTCCCGATGGCCACCCGTCCCTGGTCGGACATCATCAGGCCCGCATGCACACGCCTGCTACCTCTATTAAATATTAACACAAGGTGGTGCTCTTTCCCTCTGAGAAAAGAGGCCACGTTACGTGTAACGCATTTTGATGAGAGGCGAGCGTTTGGAGAAGACTGATGAGCGTTCACAGGTGATTGGTTGTTAATGCTAAATGCTCCGTAATGGGTCAAAATATTTGACTTTGAGGGATGTACTTTTTAAAATAGCCCCGACTGTGGGTGATTGGAGAAGTAATGATTAACGACTGCGGAGAATTAAGCGAATGCCTTTCATTTGAGCCTGAACTGTAGGCCAGTAGCTCTGACAAGGCATGCGGCCTTGTTTCATGTGCTTGCAGATCGATAAAGCTCTCTACTAAGACCTATTTCTGCTTTATTTTCAGGGGGAAACATAGCTTACCTAAAAGTTTTAAGTGTTTTTGGTTAGTCTTTTGTGGAAGTCTATACGGTGTCGTTGTTACTGTATTAGGTATGTGGCTGAGGCTACTTATGCTACCAAAATAACCCAAATTGTTGTTGTAACAATATATATATATATATATATATATATATATATATATATATATATATATATATATATATATATATATATATATATATGCCTGCACCGTAAGGGTGAAACTATTGTTTAATATTGGAAGAATGTGAAATGATTTCCTTCTAAGCCAGCATCGCTAAATGAGCGAGGCCTATTTGCATAGTAAGTCAAATTGCACATGGCCATTTTCATCTAGGCACAGATTTGGCACACTACGCACATCGCTAAGGTCTGAGCGTTTGAACGTTTGTGTTGTTTGACACGCAGGACTTCACCGAATCATCACCAATGGATCCTCAACAGAGACACTTTAGTGTCTGACTCACACCTATTATAGGGTCCAAAGAAGCCATGTTTTGCCTTTGTGTTCAAAGAGGTGTAGAAAGGAACTTGTCGAGTGCACGGTAAGTGTGTGTAAAAGTGTGAGGAGAGAGGAATATCCCAGCACTGTAGGTAAAGTACAGGACCACCCCCCCCCCCCCCCCCCCCTCCACACACACACACACACACACACACACACACATACTCTCACACTCTCTCTCCCGCACGACTCTGTACTCTTGCCTCTGGCCCCTCTGCGGCCTTCTGGCAGTCCCCTAGTCATTTCAATCTAAATGCAAATTTCATCAACCTTCCCTGCTAAAAAGACTGATATTAGTATCAAAGCCGACGGTGTCGCGTGTGCATGTGTCGCTCTCCATGGCGTTTCTGCTGGCGCCAAAAGCCTGCCAATGTCTCTCTTTCTCTGCTGAGCGAATGTCTTTCAGCGGCTCCTGTCTTTCAGCGGCTCCTGTCTTTCAGCGGCTCCTGTCTTTCAGCGGCTCCTGTCTTTCCGCACAATTGCTTCAGCCATGCTTTTATCTGCCTACTTTCTTCATGCTTTCACCAGCGTGATCGTTCCCAATGTCTTCTCTCCCGGCCACTTCTAGCATCCTGCACACACGCGCAGGCGGTTACACACACACACACACACACACACACACATACACACAAACACATACAACCCTCGAGTTCCCTTTCCATTGGCCTCGTGAACTTTCCTGGAGGAGTCCTTCAAATCAAACCTCATTAGCCCTTCACGTCATCCACCCTCACCGGCTCCCACCCAACACACACATGCTTATGTTATTGTGTACCACCGCTGTCATAGTCCTCTTGTCCCCTTACTCCCAGACGTATGGGGAGAACCTGCTGTCCATCTCTCTCTCTCTATCTCTCTCTCTCTCTTGCACTCTCACCATCACCACCTCCCACCACCATCCACCTCCCACCACCATCCACCTCCCAACACCACCACCACCACCCCATCCTTGCAACCCCCCCCCCCTCCCCATGCAGTCAGGTTAGGAGAGAGGGTCCAGGGGGGAGGAGGCACACAGAGAGCACGGAAGTGTGGAGGTGGTGAGGAAGGAAGAAGAGAAGGGGAGGAGAGAAGAGAAGAGGAGAGAAGAGCAGGGGAGGGGAGGAGGAGAGGATACAGTCCTGGGGGAAGTTGCGCTCCAGGGGTTGTTAACATGCAGGTTGCATATTTCTGAATTGTAGAGCAGTCTTATCTCGCCGTGCTGGGTCACTGAAGCCCTTCCTCACTCTCTTGCTGTGTGTGCGTGTGTGTGTGTGTGTGCGTGTGTGTGTGCGCAGGTGTGTGCGTGTGTGTGTTTAACGTGTGTATGACACGACTTGTGTCTGTGTGTACGTCGGTAAATCAACATGCATGCATGCATACATGCATGAGTGTCTGTGTGTTTTTGCATGTATGCATGAGTGAGTTTTTATGTGTGTGTGTGTGTGTGTGTGTGTGTGTGTGTGCACGCACACACGCATATGCAAACGAGAATATGCAAAGCCATGCATTCCCACTTAAGTATATGTGCACAAGTGTGCGTGCAACCGAGCCGGCAACGGAAGGAAATGTGGAGCTCAGCTCTGATGAGGATGGACCCCTCCCACCCCCCCCCCCACCCCCTCTCTCTCTGTCTCTCTCTCTCTCTTCTCCTCTTCCCTTTCTCTTCAAGTCTCTCTTCTCCTCTCTCATCTTCTCTCTCACACCCTCTGTCTCCCTCTCCCCTTCTCTCTCCCCTCTCTCTCTCTCTCTCTCTCTCTCTCTCTCTCTCTCTCTCTCTCTCTCTCTCTCTCTCTCTCTCTCTCTCTCTCTCTCTCTCTATGTCTCTCTCTCTTGCACTGCAGCAAGAAACACTCATCAAACTGCAACACACATCTCACAGGAGCCCTCAGATACAGCAGTAGCAGCAGCAGCAGCAGAGTAAGGGCCTGGTAAAACGCGTAAGACATGAACACATCCACCAGCGCAACTCTGCGTTCCCCGTGCAACGACAGTCGCCCTCACAAGGGCCCAATGTAATGGCGCCCTCAAGGTAAAAGAGGGGGAAAAAAGGAAGAATTCATAAGGGGGTGGGGGGGGCGACCGCCACTTCCTAGGAACAGTCAGAGGTGGAAGTGAGAGGGTTTAATCTCTGTTCGCCTTAGCTTAGTGTTAGCTTAGCATTAACAGTACGATTATTTTGGTCTGACCAGTGTCCCGCCAGACAGATTTGAGGATGTGTGTGTAGGAGAGTGTGTCTGTCTATGTAAGGGCCCCCCCCCCCCCCCCCCCATGTGTGTGTGTGTGTGTGTGTGTGTTTGCGTGAGTGTGTGTGTGTGTGTGTGTTTGCGTGAGTGTGTGTGTGTGTGTGTGTGTGGAGGGGTGGTGGAGGTTGGGCAGGGATAGGGCCACATCCGCCACGCTCCACGCTCCCTGAACACCATCGTCACGACTGCTTGTCATGCTCTGGTGGCGGGAAGCGCTGTTATCACAGGCTGTGCTGCAGGTGTTGTCTTTTGGCCGAATGACATACATAGCGGCGTGTGAAAGCCTGGGCTCGACTTGAAACCCTTATTTGTTGTCGCAAAAAGTGTTATCCAGCTTTTTAACTGCTGTTTAATCCCATTGATACCATGTGTCGAATTGAAGTACTCCTGTGGATGTGTGTGTATCGACGGCTGCACATTGATACTTTGGCGCCTCAATGCTTGAGAAGACGAAAAGTCCAGTTTAATACTAGGCGGCCATCGAACCTGTTTCCAGGGTGACCTCATGAATGCATGGTCTTGTACTTTGTAGAACAAAATATTCAAAATGTATTCCATAATAGTCATTACAAGCCATTTCAAAATTGTGACATGCCAAGATGACATCCCAAGCGGGACCGTCCACCCAGATGTATGCTAGATAAGCACTCCAGCACCGAAAAACTGCCATTGAGTGTACTAGAATGCACCACTGGCTAAGCTAATGTTAGCCGCGGTGAACTCAGCCGCGAGGAACATTTGCATTGCCAGGCTAGCTCTCCCAGCCGAGTCACCAGCTCTCTAATCCCGCCGCCGTAGCCACGATTTGATCGCACATGTGACATATTGTATCTTGGCATACTGCCAAATGTCTAGCGAGCTTTCACAATTAATAATACAGATAAACGTCGTTATAATATATATTTGATTCATTTATTCAATGTATAAATGTAAAATGTACAGAATGTTGCCTCCTGATGTTGAGAGGGGGTAGTGTAAGTCAGTCTGGGTAATAGAAAATAGAAACATAGCACACTGGAGCAGCGGGAAGACTGACATGACAGCCAGTGACAAATTGCAAACACATATCTGAAAAATAAACCCTGGAATGAGTGGCAAATCGATGTTAGACGTTTTATAACAATGTTAAAGTGTTTTAGCCTGTATTATTCTTCTGTGTTTTTTTGCAAAGGGACATTGACCTTCCTTTTGATGTGTCTCAAGGTTGAACTTGGCGAACATGCAACCAGGGGACAATGTTGCATCGCTGTGTTAGCATTGCGCATCAAGCACTAAACTATACAGTGTAGTTGTGTGCGTCTCTTTGGACTTGGCCAACGTGAAATGTTGTTCAGAGTGTTACTGACCCATCTACCATCATGTGACACATTTTCCAAATAAAAGAAATACTTGGAGCGTAAGTGAAATGCAGAATGTGATGTGAGCCGAAGATGTTAAGTTATGATTATATTTTGGATGTAAAAGATGATCAATTGTTCAATTTGTATTTTGTTGTATAGGTGACATGGCTGTGGAAATGAGCCAACAAGGTCAGCAGCTCCATTTTCATGAACACAAGTTGGCCAGTTTTGTCCGGATAAACAGTTTCCTTTAAAAAATACAATATTGCCACATGTTCAATCACTATTGATAACATAAAACATAAAAATGTCTCTTGCACTTTGCTAATGTGTGATGCATAATATCCAGTGAGGTGAGCTCATGGTTTTATGATACATTTCTAATTATATAGTCCAAATTAAGGGTGATGATCTCACTTGATACGTTCTGGCATTGCTTTGGCGCCAAACAACTTCTGCTCTTGCAGTTCCCACAATGCCTCTCTCCTCGCCTGCCATAATCACCAGCTGGCATTTCTCTCTGTCTCTCACTCTGTCCATGCACACCCCCGCATGTCTGCGAGATTCTTGAATGAATTGTGTGTGTGTGTATTTTTTTTGTGGTTGCATGCCATGAACCCCCCTCATCCTCCCACCCCTCCCCACCCCAGCCTCTTATCTCTTCTGCATCGCTGGCTCATTTTTCCGACTGGCCAGGGAGTGAGTCAAGGCCCCCGCGGTGCAATGGGCCCCTGTGTATGTGTGTGTTGTGTGTGTGTGTGCTTCTTTGTGTGTGTGTGTGTGTGTGTGTGTGTGTGTGTGTGTGCATGCACGCGTGTGTGTATGTGCGCATGTGTGTGTGTGTGTGTGTGTATGTGCGCATGTGTGTGTGTTTCTTTGTGTGTGTGTGTGTGTGTGTGTGTGTGTGCATTAGCGGTTGTGGGCTTGATGGGTAGGTATAGAGGGGTCCGGCTGACGAGATGCCATGAGGATCATGAGGGTCTCTCTTGGGTTGTGTGTGTTTAGATGATGAGGGCTTAATCCGCCAACCCATGGCAAACATACAGACGGAGAGAGAGAGGGAGAGAGAGAGAGAGAGAGAGAGAGAGAGAGAGAGAGAGAGAGAGAGAGACAACCAGTTGAGCGATTGGCTGGTTGATTCACTGAGTCGTGACGGTCTTTGCAGACCAACGGGATGTTGGGGGAGTGGGCGGGCGCTTGAAAATGATGAGGAGAGGACATATGCATTAACATGCATGCCCATACACGTAGTGTTGTGTTTGTTGCACGTTTTGTTAACACGTGCTGTTGTGTGTGTGTGTGTGTGTGTGTGTGGAGGGGGGGGGGTCTCTGCAGGAGGATGTCTGATCCAATCAGGCAATGCCACTGATCCTGGGCTGCTGACTCTGCTCCCAGGTCCTGTCTAGTCCAACCTGTCTCTCTCTCTCTCTCTCTCTCTCTCTCTCTCTCTCTCTTCCTTTTTAGCACCCTCCCCTTCCTCTTGACAGCTAGGCCTTAGCAGCATGCTAACAGCATTAGCTACGTGAACTCACCTCAGCCATTACCCGACACTGGACCCAGTGAAGCTTGAAAGTCATTTGAAACTCTACTATGTTGTCGGATGGTGACGGCAATTAGGGCTGTAATCAATTCAGTTCAATACGGGAAAAAAATGTCAATTCACAGTATTGGAATTTAAAGCTGTATCGACAATTCTTGTCTCAAATCAGTTTATCGGCGCCGTTTTTTTCTGTTTGGCTATAAGTGGAGGATGGAGACATATTTATATCATATTGGCAACAGGAAATCCAAATTCACATTGAAGTGAAAAAATAACTTCTCTCTCAAACCTCCCTAAAAATTGCAGGATTTAAATAGTTCCCGGGAAAACCGTTAAAGGCTAAAGGAGAGTCTCAGATGTATAGACAGCAGCGCAGATGTTTCTGGGAGCTTTCTGCATATCTGGAGTCTTGTGTCGCTGTGAATCTCTCCTCTCTTGGAGAAATCGTTATTCTTCATGTTTTGCAATAAATAAATAAGAAACTTGAACTTGCTGAACTGGCACATTCAAATCCAAGCTAATTATATTTTAGTTTTACCGACGAGATGTTTTTACCGAAGAAAGTTCCCACACTGAGCCCTTTCCAGCAACGTGCAGGCGTGCAGGCTTAAAATAATTTTGTCATGACCGTCAAGA
This sequence comes from Merluccius polli, assembly GCA_030340625.1. Classification (NCBI taxonomy): domain Eukaryota; kingdom Metazoa; phylum Chordata; class Actinopteri; order Gadiformes; family Merlucciidae; genus Merluccius; species Merluccius polli. The sequence continues at coordinate 1,475 of JAOPHQ010000132.1, read as the reverse complement.
CCCATTTCGTCAGCAGGGGCTGCGCTGTAAAAAAACAAAAAACAAAAAAAAAGTTCTGTCGCTCACAGGATGACGGGTCGGATGTGACGAGGTGAGGCGGCCATGAAGACGCGGCGTGCCAGAGATCATGGCTGCCGCGCGCGCACACATCACAGCAGACCCGTCGCCAGACACAGGGCTCGCAGGGCTGGTGATGGATGGATGTGACCTCCTTCAGGCTTCCTCTGTAGATGCCCTGTCTCCGGTTCTCCGGTTCTCCGGCGCTGTCTCCTCCTGCTCTGCCCTGCCTCCGTGGTGGAGGTGGTGGTGAAGGTGATGGTGGTCGTGAGTGAGTGACCAATTATGTAATTGGTCACTCACTCACTCTTTCCGTTTTGTGCTCTCTGTCTTTCACTCTATCTCTCCGTCTTCCCTCCGTCTCTAAGTCATGTCTTTATTACTTTCTTTCCTCCTTCCTTTCTTTATATTCTTGTGTCTGTCTTTCTTTCCTTCATGAATAATCCTTTCTTTCTTCCTTCCTTCTTCCCATTCGTTCCTTCATATATTTTTTATTTCCTTTCTTTCCTTTCTTTCCTTCTTTCTTTCTTTCTTTCTTTCACACTTTCCATCTTTCACACCTTGTCCCCCGCCACCACCACCACCCCTTCCCACCCCCACCACACCTGTGTGCTTCCCTCCGGTCTCAAGTCAGGTCTCCTCAAAACCCGACACGTCACCCAGAACAGCTCCCCAGGGAAATCCTCCCTGAAGTAGCTGCTGTGGCCACAAATCGGAGACCAATCGTATCACTCTTATAATAATGTCATGTTCTCCTCCGGTCTGGCATGGAAACCAAAGCCAGCGAACAAGTCATGTCTGGAAGAGACTCTGCGGTGGGAATGGAGGATTAGCCGCAGGTATAGGTAAGTATTTCTTTTCCTTGATGTATGTTTTTTTCTCTTTTCTCCTCCACCTTAATTAAAAGACACACGCCGCTGTTATCAGTGAGCCACATCTCTGGAAGACTGCCCGCAACGGCCCTGAGGCGCTGCGCTGTACTCTGACGGGCTCGGCCAATCACAGCTCACCATCCGTCTCCCGGCCTCCTCGCTGGTGGTGTCGTGCGTGCTGTTTGGTCATTTAACGAAAAATAAATGTATTTAGAAATCCATCATTTTTCACTATGCCAATATGTTAAAACCTGCATGCGCTTTGTTACTTTTCTACTGCAGCTATTTACTCCATGAATAGATATCCCAAGAATAAAACACGCCCATCCACGAGTCAATCCATCCGGGGATTTTTTTCTCTATAACTCCTTTCATTCTGATCCACTTTTGCCCTCCCCCCACCGTGGGAAAATCTCAGACGGACAATAACCGGTCTGAAATTGATGATAACTGTAGCTGCAACTCAAGCCACTAGAGACTGCTAATGAGAACACTTGCATAGTGCAGGTTTAATAAGTAAAAATGTGAAAATAATGCGGTATGCGA
>JAOPHQ010000131.1:40000-55173 GCA_030340625.1 Merluccius polli | reverse complement strand
AGCGTCAGTTTACTATCAGTCCCCCCCCCCCCCTGTTCCCCTTCTACCATGGGGCTGTGAAGCACTGTAGGAACGCTGCTGTGCGTCTGCCTGTTGGAAGGTGCTGGCTGTACCTCTGTGTGTGTGTGTGTGTGTGTGTGTGTGTGTGTGTGTGTGTGTGTGTGTGTGTGTGTGTGTGTGTGTGTGTGTGTGTGTGTGTGTGTGTGTGTGTGTGTGTGTGTGTGTGTGTGTGGTGTGTGTGGGGGGGGGGGGGGGGGGGGAGGGTTTGTCTGTATGTTCTGGCTCTACGTGTGTGTGTGTGTGTGTGGGGGGGGGGGGGATGCGCTGCCTCTATGTGCACACAGCTCCTGGACCTGATTAGCATGTAGATGTGTCTCCATGTTGCGATGCGGCCGCCGTGACTAATAGCGGTTGTTTTTGCGTCCCTTCGGAGCCTCAAATGAGAGGCAAACATAATTCAATATCAGAGTGTAGGAGACCCTGGTGTATGATTACAGCCCATCCACAATGGAGAACTTCCTCCTGGTTGTATTGTCACTCTACTGAATAATTTCACTGTAATTCATTATATTGTGTGCTACGTTACCTCTGAATGGAACTTACAATATTACAGTCAGATGTACTGTGGCATACATACAGCACACGGTTCAATGCTAAAATTAATCATTTTCTTTTGTGTTTCCACAGTAAGCAGTGCATCATAAACGCATGCTTTAAAAATAACTATCTGAGGTGCAACACAAAACACAGCACCAAACACACACACCCAGACACACATCACCACACACACACCCAGACACACATCACCACACACACACCCAGACACACATCACCACCAAACACACACACCCAGACACACATCACCACACACACACCCAGACACACATCACCACACACACACCCAGACACACATCACCACCACACACACACACCCAGACACACACCACCGAACACACCACCAAACACAAACCACCGAATGCATACTAAACAACGCCAGCACCACACACACTACTAGTGTTAATAGTGACATTTAAAATGTTAATCTCAATTGCAGACCCCGCCCTCTTTATCTCTCAACCAGTCAGGAACCTTTTTTGTGTTTAAACAGGAGCAATTGCGCCAAAACACAGTATACACCTCTCAGGGATGCTCATATCTGCTGTGTTGTGACTTGTTGCAGCCCTCCTCCATCCTCTTCACCTCCAGGTAGCTTCATTCGTCTCCCTCAGAAGAAGATGGCGTCCTCCAGGGCAGGATCTCCAGCCATAATCACCACCACCACCAGCGTCTAGACACCATCAGTGGGGAATCATCTCCCAGCAGACTTCATGGATCCATCGTCCCCATGAGCAATAATTTGTGTTGTCAATAAATGTTGTGGTTCATTTTTTAATACTAGTCGCTCCCGATTGAAAGTCCTAATATCTTTGTTGGAAATCCTTTATTAGGAATATCCCCTTGAGGTGTATCATCTGGTTTTCAAGGGGTCCTCAACAACGATAATACAATATAAGCACAATTAGAAAACATTTAGCCAAAAACAAAAATAAGAACCAGACAATTAAAACGATACAGAATGAGACAAAAAAACAAGAAACACAAACAAAGAACAAAAAAGATTATAAGAAGATTATAGACCAGTATGAATGTCAGTGATAGCATTAAATAATACAGTTATAAAACATAATTATGGAGATGTTATTATAGACATGTACAATTGATCCTCTAATAAGAAGACAGGGCATTTTTTAAACATAAAAGGCTTTCTTGACTTAGAGACTGCAGGAACCGAAAAAAAGAGCTGTCTTTCTCCTCCTATTGATAATTAGAGGAGAAATGAACCATAGACTGTTTTAAATAGTGAGGGTCATTGAAATGTAGACATTTAAAACTAAACTGTAGTCAATGTCGCTTTTTTCTTATGATGGGAGAGAACCAGTTGAGAGTTTGATACATTGTACAATGATGAGTTGTGAACGGACAGCCAAGAACAAATCTGCATAGTCTATTGTAAACTATATTGAGAGAGAAGATATAGCCAGTATAATGCAATTTTGGAAAAATTAGTTGTAACACAAGCTTCTTTCTAACAGTAAATGAGAAGCAGTACATCTGTCTTCATAGAAAAGAGTCAAACAATATTAATAATAAACACGAAACAGTTCCCAGAATACATTTAGAGAAGATAAGCATTTAAAAAAAGAATTGACATAATTTCCTCTTTCTCTCTACTTCCTCTGAGAGATTTAGAGTTTCTTCATATGTCAAGTATATTATAGTTATATTATATCATTGAAGGTCCCATAGACACACCCACCTACACTGATGAACCATACCTTTCTATAATAATAGTATCATTATAAAACAAAAGCAATTTACATTTGTTAATTTAGGTCATACTATTATCTGAGCAAGATAAGCCTGATGAGTGTAGATTGACTCATGCTACAGAGAGATAAGAGCTAAAACAGAACCAGTCATGTAGTTGTTACAGGAAGAGTAGAACAAACCTAGTCCAAACTAGACCTTCGTACTCATTTCATTCATACTCATGGTCTAGAACTGCTATAGAGACAAACGATGTCTCACTTGAAGGCGGGTGCTGTTGAAGTTTAAAACCTATTGGCTCTGCCCAGTGCCACTCTGGATCTGCCTTAACCAATCGCTAACGTTTGGTCGTGACGTATTTCATGTGCCGGAAACCATGTTGCGCGCAGTACACTGTATACAAACGGCAGATGCAGTGAGCATAGGGTTGTGTGGAGATGTCTGTTAGCGATTGCTGCAGGCTTTGTTCATCCAATTTAAGAGTTCTAGGAACATATGGTCATTCTAAATTAATATTTGATAGTAAAGACCAAGATAATGCTTGCATTCAACTGTCGAAGCTGGGTCTTGTCATTGTTAATACGCCGCTTCGATCGTGTCGGTGAGGTGATTATAGAATAAAGGTGATTATAGAATAAAGGTTTGTGCAGAGACATATGTTCTTGGATAAACCGAACCAGTCCAGACAACACTGGACATATGTTTGCTGCTCTTTAAATATATGATGTTCTTTCCCATCCTTACGTTCTTGTCTTGGCCTAAACCCTACATGCCCAGACAGACGTCTAGAAGAAAGGCCCGCAGTGTTCTTTAAGGCCCGCTGACATTTGGAGATGGACCGTCTCCTCCCGCTCTCCAGCGTCTGATAAGGACAAACCTCTCCAGACGGAAATGTCTTCCAAAAACGACATTTTTTTAATTAACATAAAAATGGCGACACGGAGATGTCAGATATTTTCAAATGTGTTTATAGTTTGACATGTTTCAAATTGAAAAAAAAAAAAAGATTGGAATAAATTGTATTTTTGTCTGGAATAGTTAGACATTTAGTAGAGTCAAATAGTAAGATAAACATAAAACACACATTATTGGAATAGATGCTGACATCACTCTGATGTCACAGCGACCGAGGAGAAAATTCTCATTATGGCGTGAAAATGTGAAAAGTTTCATTAAGTAATTGGTAATCTGTTGAACATTAATTAGAGCTTAATTCAATCTTCTTGCGTTTCCTTTGAACAATGGAGAGAGAGAGAGAGAGAGAGACAGACAGACAGACAGACAGAGAGAGAGACAGAGACAGAGAGACAGAGAGAAAGAGAGAAATAGAGAGGGAGAACGAGAGAGAGAGAGAGAGAGAGAGACAGTGAGAGAGAGAGAGTGTGTGTGTCTGTGCATGTGTGTTGTGCTAGCTTGCCTTCAAACTGACTGTACTATGTAAAAATATTGGCTCTCATTTAAATTCAGTTCACATTCATGCTGCAAAGTAGCTTTTTTCATTTCTCAACTTTTTATCTAGATCATTTAATTTCACCTTAATTTCACCTTATAGAACCCAGTTGCTTCCTTGTTTATTTAGATAACTCAAAAAATAATCAGATATATTTTCTGAAGTGACAGCGTCAGCATACACGCTAACACAGAGACGTTATCTCCTTTAGCCGTGTGCTCTGCACTCAATAGATGGAAAATATTAGTGCCGCTGGCCTAAAGCTTTGACGTGTTTTTTGTATTTTTATTATAATTGTGAAATAGGGACTTCTGGTTGTTGTTGATGCACATAAGATGGCACACAAGAAATTACAGTGCTTATCAGGCGGTACAGAAGATGTTGAGAGCGTGTCTCCTCTTAAAGGTGCTCCACAAGTCAGCTCTCGTCTCTGATCCTCGAGCAGAACAACATTGTGCTTTTCTTGTCAATGACTCAATATCACAGTAGTTAAATACCACGGCTCTCTCTCTTGCTGCCAAGCGATTTACGGCTCAAACAGTGCCGGGCGGCGGAGGTCATGTGTCCTTCTATGCCTCTGTCTCTTCTCATATTAAAGGGAAGAGGGTCTGGTCATAGAGGTCGCAGGAAGGTCATCCGATTAGTTTTTCTACAAAGGTTGTACATAGAATTCTTATATAAAGATCATCTGATTAGTTAATCTATTGAAGTCATTTGTAGAGGTTGTAGGTAGAGGTCGTAGGTAGAGGTCATCCGATTAGTTAATCTATAGAAGTCATTTGTAGAGGTCATATGTAGAGGTCATAGGTAGAGGTCGCAGGTAGAGGTCATCCAATTAGTTAATCTATAGGAGTAATTTGTAGAGGTCATAGGTAGAGGTCGTAGGTAGAGGTCATTCGTAGAGGTCATAGGTACAGGTCGTAGGTAGAGGTTGTACGTGAAAGTAATCCGATTAGTTCATTTACAGAGGTTGTACGTAGAAGTCGTAAGTAAAGGTCATCCGATTAGTTCGTCAATAGAGGTTCTACGCAGAGGTTGATAATAGAGGTCACTGCATGGGATGTCCTCTTGATTGGCTCATATTGGGCCAGGTGGAGTCAGGACACCAGGATCTCTTGTGTCAATGGTAACCCAGTTAACTCCAGAAAACATTTGCCATGTTTTCCTGTCTCTCGGCAAACTAAACTAAACTAAATTCCAAACACTCCCCGATCTTGAGCTCTCAAGTGCCTCAGGGACTTTCACTCAATACAACTCCTGACAGGATCCATTCTTCAAACGTGCGATTTGGCTTCAAATCCCTCAGGTTGGATTGGCCTGAATTAGCAGCAATGACGTTACTTCTTTCTTTCCCTATTGGTCGATCTGGACCCGTTGCTTGCTGACCTTTTGACCTGGGACAATAATGCCACAAAAAAGGAGCAGACGTGGTTAAAATATCGATCCTGTCTTCCACGCAGGTGAACGTTAATGTCTCCCGTTACTGCAGAGCGTTATCTGCTCTCAGAGGAGTCCGTTTGGGAGAGAAGGGGAGCCTTTCATCTCACAATCCTTTAAATTCTGGTCTCTTTCATTTGTACTGTAGAGCCCTTAATCACAGTTAGCGTCTCTCAAAGGGCTTCTCAGGCCCCACGTTATACGACACCCCCCCTAGTAACACTAAGCCCTCTAAAGACCTTAAAGGAAACACTCAACCAAAACTCAGAGGGAAGACACTGAAGATACCTGGAGATGGGACACAGAAGAGGGATACATTTACATTAAGGCATTTAGCAGACGCTTTTGTCCAAAGTGACTTACAATACGTACATTTGTTAGAAGAAAGTGCAACAGTAAATCACTATCAGTAGAGTAAGGATTTCACAAGAACGAGTTTCAAGCACACCTAATTGCTAAGTTAACCGATTGCTAGTATACAAAAGAGATAAGTGCGAAAATACTAAGCGCAGAATATCAAAGTAAGAGCAAGGATATACAAACATAGAATAATTACAAAGTTTTTTATTTATTTATTTTATTAGTGGGAGGGGGAGGGGTAGTAGAGGAAGGATACTAAGCGGGGGTCTAGGTGAACTCTGAACAGGTGGGTCTTGAGTCTCTTGCGGAAGCAGGTTGGTCGTTCCACCATAGCGGCGCCAAGACAGAGAAGAGTTTTGACTTAGCTGTGCGACCTTGGCTTGCTCTCAGGGATGGTGGTACCAGCCGGCCGGCCGAGGTAGTTGCGCGGAGGGCTCTAGCCGGGGCGTGGGGTCTGACTAGTGCTTGGATGTGGGTCGGGGCGGTTCCGTTGACAGCTGCTACAGGGAGCCAGTGGAGGTCGCGGAAGAGAGGGGGTCACGTGGGAGAACTTCGGCAGGTTGTACAAGAGTCATGCTGCCGCGTTCTGGATGCGCTCCTGTGCAGCTTCCCTTGTGAGGAAGGGTCGGATCCAGCGGATGTTGTAGAGAGCAAATCTGCAGGAACGGGTCACAGTGGTGATGTTGGCTGTGCAGCACAGTTGGTCATCCAGTATGACGCTGAGGTTCCTCGCAGTTGGTGAAGGACCCACCACAGCACCTCAACAGTTACCAGTAGGTTCATGTGAGGGCAGTCCTTCCCTGGCAAGAAGAACAGCTCAGTCTTGTTGAGGTTGAGCTTCAGGTGGTGCGCAGACGTCCAGGTGCTGATGTCTGCCAGACAATCTGAGATGCGAGTTGCTATCAGGCTGTCAGAGGAGGGAAAAGAGAGGAATAGCTGAGTGTTGTCTGCGTAGCAGTGATAGGAGAAACCATGCGCAGTGATTACAGAGCCTCAAGATCTAGTGTATAGGGAGAACAGAAGCGGTTCTTATACTGAGACTTGAGGAACGCCGGTGTCAACGGAGCAGTATGCGCACAAGAAGCCATTCCACGTGACCTGGTAGGTGCAGTTCGTCAGGTAGGATGTGAACCAGGTGAACGTCGCCCCTGATGGGGTAAAGGAGTGTCATTTTTCTCTCTCTCATCTCGGTAAACAAACGGCGTGTGGTTTCATGGACGGAGTTGTAACTCTGGGACTGAATCCGTGTTAGATGATATTCTCTCAAACACAGCGGTTTGTCTCATATCCCCGATTGGGTTTTAGGGTCGATTCTAGCGGTAAAATACAGACCACACTGCCTCCTGAGCTTACGTCAAATGCAAGTCCACTAGTTTAGTCTGCGCTCTCATCTAGTTCCAGTTAGCATTAGTAAAATAAATAAGTAAAATAATAGATATTATCTGATAAGAATGTGGTCTATCTCAACTCCAGTGGTGAGAGAGCTAACTGACTCTGATTTGAATGTCTCAGTTTTAACAAACAAGTTAGAGCGTGTCAGTTCAGTTAACTTGTTGGTCCCGACATCAAATCCTGACTTTTAAATTGGAGAATTCAAACACAATAAAAGCAGTGATTACATTTTCACAGCAGAATGTTTTCAATTACCCAAAATGGCATGGATCAAATTTGTAAAATGTGTGATCCTCTCTCTCTCTCTCTCTCTCTCTCTCTCTCTCTCTCTCACGCCCTTGCTCTCTCCCACCCCCCCCCCCTCTCTCGGTGACATCAAACTTCCTTCCTCTTTTTTGTGGAACGCAACATGTCTATTTATGGCCATAAACATCATGTCTTAAGCGCTGTCTTCACTTTTTGTTGTCGCTGCATTCACTATCTGCTCCTTAATGACCTGTCTCTGTATTCACTGTCTAACCCCTACCTGCTCCTTAATGACCTGTCTCTGTATTCACTGTCTAACCCCTACCTGTTCCTTAATGACCTGTCTCTGTATCCACTGTCTAACCCCTACCTGCTCCTTAATGACCTGTCTCTGTATCCACTGTCTAACCCCTACCTGTTCCTTAATGACCTGTCTCTGTATTCACTGTCTAACCCCTACCTGTTCCTTAATGACTTGTCTCTGTATTTCTGTCTAACCCCTACCTGATCCTTAATGGCCTGTCTCTTAATATAATGTCTAACCCCTACCTGCTCCTTAATGACCTGTCTCTGTATTCACTGTCTAACCCCTACCTGCTCCTTAATGACTTGTCTCTGTATTTACTGTCTAACCCCTACCTGAACCTTAATGGCCTGTCTCTTAATATAATGTCTAACCCCTACCTGCTCCTTAATGACCTGTCTCTGTATTCACTGTCTAACCCCTACCTGCTCCTTAATGAACGTACCAACATAATACACATTATTTTCCTCCTTGCAGATGGAGATGTTTTGTTTCAGTGAAAGGCTTGGTCATTGCTCCACTCGAACCCCAGTAAACTCAATTCCAGGAAATTTCAGGAAAAACACTTATTTAACCAAAATGTAGTTTTGAGAAGTGTATTTAGTTAGTTCAGTCCCGGAGCCCTGCTCCTTATAAATATTTTAACACTCTCTAATTGAGTTTCTGTTTGCCGGGGCTGCGGTTCCTCTGAAAAGTGATTCATCATATGTTATTATATATTTACATAACGCTCATTGTTAAAACCTTTGGGTGAGGCGCAGAAAAAAAGGAGAACTCTCCAAACATCAAAGGGAATGGGGTCAAAAAGTCATAAAAGTCCTCATCGATATATCATATCGATCATATCGAGTGTTATGAATAAACAACACGGAAAGCCTCCATGTTCATTGCAATCCATCATCCGTGATTTCATTTACATTCTTCACCCCACACACAAAGAACTCTGTACCCAACGCAATCATATGACTTATGTCATTTACCAGCAGGAAAGTTACACTGGATGGACCCTAGACTATAAAATAGACAGACGGAGGGAACACCCTATAAGGGGCAGGGGGGCTGGACGTTAAGGAAATCATAAAGTCCCAGCCAGCTCAAGATAACGCCCAGCAAACAGCACAGCCATGTCTGTCTGGCTATAGCACGGCCATTTGACCCCACACACACCGCCAGCATACTGTCATACAGTACACAGCCTCTGTAGCATACATCTCTCCCACTAGAAGACACGAGAAACCAGCAACCAGTGACCAGATAGATTGGATAACGTCCACCAACTCCACCACCTGTACCAACATCACGCGGAGGCCACAACAGACCACCCCGGGCCAACCGCCCGCTCGTTGCCACGGAAACCGTGGTTCTGACGATGCTGGTAGATAAACGGCAGCCGGATCTTCCCAAACGATGCCGTCCGTTATCTGGACTGGACGTCCGAATTAGCACCACATAAACAGGCAGACGGAAGGAGAGCTGCGGTGTATTGCACACAGGAGTGTTGCAACGTGAAGACTGTTGCAGACAGCAGAGTTGCAGACAGCCACAGAGAGAGAGAGAAGAGTCGAGCGAGCGTCTCACAGCATGTGTTACTATTCACGGAGCTGCAAGGTAATTCAGTTTCATTCTGTTTCCCAGGGCTTGCACTTTCCTCTAGAATGTTCTTATAGTTAGAGAAGTATGTTTACGTATAAAGGTAGTTGGTGAATACCGGTGTGTATGTGTGAAGTGTAAAAGTTATTTAAAGTTAGATTAGTTGGTGAATACAGGTGTGTATGTATGAAGTGTAGAGGTTATGTATAGTTAGATTAGTTGGTGAATACCGGTGTGTATGTATGAAGTGTAGAAGTTATGTATAGTTAGATTAGTTGGTGAATACCGGTGTGTATGTATGTGGGTGTGGCATCAATGTAAGTGTTGGTAAATCTTCAATTCCTCTAGTGTATGAAGATGATGAAAGAGAAACTGTTTAGTTTCTAGGTCTTCATGTTCACCCCTATCCTGTACATCACACGTACACCAATATAGTTGTGGTGTAACTGTTCTATCCTCCTGAATGTTTTCATATAGGTGAAAAAGAGCTCATTAATACTTGAAGAGTAATATACATGGCTCATTATTGAGTGGAGGGGGGGCGGAAAAGCCTGCAGTCAATAACAGGTGTGTGTGAGTCGTCATTTCATTTATGAAGATCATTATTTTCACAACCTGTTCGCTGTGGGTAAATAAGAGATAGCTGGCCATTTGTGATAAGGCCTTATTGTTCCGTATTTATGGCTGTGAGGAAGCAATAAGCAGCGCTGGTGTTTGTACAAACCCAGCAGCCTCCCTTCTTTGTTACAGGACATTCAAATCTTCCTCTAACACAGTCCTAACCCAGGTGGGCATTGCTCTGGGCATCGCTATCCAGACTACAGTTTGTGTTCTGAACGGTACAGCGGAGGGGCTCTAGAATAACACGTCGTCATACGTATGCTGGGGAGTGAAGAGTTGTAATCTCTCCATTCACCCCCCCCCCCCCCCCCCCCCCCCCCCTCTCTCTCTCTCTCTAATCTCTCCGTTCTCTCTTATCAGTAGAGCTGCCGTCCCCGGGGGAGCCAGCGAGCGGTTGGTTTATCAGCGGTGACAGGAACCCAGAGCTGTCCGTCTCTGTTTGTTCCACACTGTTGACCGGCGCCGGGAGCTGGCCGTGTGACGCGTGGACGTCGCGCTCCACCGCCTCCATCGCCGCCGGGCGAGCCGGGATGTAATGCGACGCGGCCTCCCTCACCCCTGCCCCGCCCCGCCCCCCCCCCCCACCCCCCCCCACCCCCCCCCACCCCCCCACCCCACCCTCCCATCACAGCGCAGGCATGCAGAGCTGCCACATGGGGCTCTGCCTCTCCGTCTACGTCCTCACCTTCGTGACGGGGTTCCCCACCAACGCGTTGGCCTTCTACACCTTCAGCTGCAAGGTGCGCCGGAAAGCCACGCCCATCGACATCCTCCTCCTCAACCTCACCATCTCCGACCTCCTCTTCCTCCTCTTCCTGCCCTTCAAGATGCAGGAGGCGATGAACAACATGATATGGGACATGCCCTACGCGCTCTGCCCGCTCTCCGGCTTCATCTTCTACATGACCATCTACAACAGCACCTTCTTCCTGACCGCCGTCAGCGTGGAGCGCTACCTGGGCGTGGCCTTCCCCATCCAGCACACGCTGCGGCGCCGGCCCCGCTACGCCGTGTTCGCCAGCCTCTTCTTCTGGGTCTTCACCTTCGTCCACCTCAGCATCGTCTACATCATCCCCTTCATCGGCACCCAGGGACACGCCAACCACGGCAACAGCAATGATAATGTCAGCGGCGGCGGCAGCGGCGGCAGCGGCAGCGGCGGCGGCAGCGGCAGCGGCTGGGCGGCGTTGGACTGGGCGGCGCCCTCGGAGCCCCCGGATCTCCACCGCAAGGAAGCGGTCTGCTACCAGAACTTCTCGGAGGCCCAGCTGAACATCCTCCTGCCGGTGCGGTTGGAGCTGTGTCTGGTGCTCTTCTGCATCCCCTTCCTCATCTGCAGCTTCTGCTACATCAACTTCATCCGGATCCTGTCGCGGCTGCAGCACATCAGCCGCAGGAGGAAGCTGCGCGCCATCGGCATGGCGCTGGGCACCCTGCTGGTGTTCGCGCTGTGCTTCGGCCCCTACAACGTGTCCCACGTGGTGGGCTTCGCCACGTGGCGGAGCCCCGACTGGCGCGACAAGGCCCTGCTCTGCAGCACCTTCAACGCCTGCCTGGACCCGTTCATCTTCTACCTGTCGTCGTCGGCGGTGCGCGGCGCGGTGGGCAGCGTGGTGGAGGGCGTGAGGCGGAGGCTCGCCGGGTGCTGGGCCAGGTGCGCCGGGCTGTGTCTCCGGAGTCGCCTCAAACCCGACGACCCGGACGACACCCAGAAACAAGAGGAGATGAACGCTGTCTGACGTCCGGCTTGGGGTGTTCGTCGTCCTGCATTCACGATGCTATCTTGATGCTATCTGGCACTATCTGGACGCTATCTGGTGCTGTCTGAAGCTAGCTTAGTGCTATCTTGAAGCGCTCTAAGTGGCGATCCTAGCGCTATCCGATGCCATCGTCTGATGCTATCCGATGGTATCTAAAGCTATCTGATGCTAGCTTGATGCTATCTGCAACTATCTGGCGCTATCTGAAGCTAGCTTAGTGCTGTTTTGATGCTATCCAATGCTATCTTAGTGCTATCTGAGCGGATGGGAACAGACCAGATTGTTTTCTTCCATCTGTTTGTGGAAATGCATGTCACGGAGAAGTTATCATACGTGTAAAGAGGCGCATAGTGCATTTACAGTTCTACGTATTTGCCTGATAATCTGCTAGGTGACTTCCTGCCCAGATTAGAGACAGGAAATGGAAACTGACACGTCAAAACAAGAGTCCAGTGTATTGGACATGAGTGGCTTCTCCCTCTGCTATCTGACTTTTATATGCAGCAGTAAACACGTGCATAGAGCCATCCATACACAGACTATCCTGTATAACAGGAGCTATTATTCATAAGGAGGACCGAGCGTTACAAAGTTGAGACAAAGAGGCTGACAAACAGAGTCTCCACGCAACTAGAGCCATATTTCATCTCATCTCATCTGTTAGCACAGAAAAACAAATATATACCTATGTGTACACCTATATTTACACACCTATATATACACCTACATCTACCTGCATAAGCCATCTATCTATATACATCTAACAGCGTTGAATGTAGCAGTGTATCCTTATCTTTTGGATTTTAAATGAATGTGAGTTGATAACACTGTTGTGGTCTGCTGAATGAAATACCTCATGATGTGTGTGTCGCTCGGCCATCCAAACAGAATAAAGCAAGTGAGACCGCAGATTCCTCTTCCACAGGGATGACTGTTTAGCTTAATGTGTTTCAGACAGCCTACTAGGAGGGGGTTGTATGTTATGTGTTGTATCTCTGATGACGCACTGCTGTTGTTGTTGTTGTTGTTTATTGTCCACCTTTCAGATGTGAAGGACAAATTCCCCTTGGGGACAATAAAGATCTATTCTATTCTATATTATCAACATGAAGATATTGTGGCAGTTATGTGTGTGTATATATATATATATATATATATATATATATATATATATATATATATGGTATTCAATTTCACATTCACAATTTCACATTCACTGATTAAGGCCCATTTGGCCATACAGAGATTAGTTTCAATGTAATAAGCCAATTCATGTTGAATTAATCCAGGTTTAAGAAATGTCTTCTGTCTCTGAAATGCTGATTAACTTCAGATTAGCTCATGTAGGACTAGTTGGGATGCCTGATTAGATTAATAATATGCACGTGGTGCTGGAAGGAGGGTTGCTTAAAAACGCTGGATGGATTGCTGCTACTAAAGGCATTGTGTGGAACTGGAGTAGAGACAGAAGACAATGGTCCAAGACTTTCAGTGAATTTGTGAAAAGTCACTTCTAATGCAGATTGTGTCAACCCACGCTAAGATTGAAATATAATCAACAGACAGCAAGAAAAGGAATTCATGGGCTGATATCTGAAAAGGAATTCAACTCAAATGATAGTCAGTAACCAACTCCACTCTAACAACCTCAGGTGCTGTAAGACTATTTATTGTTCATCCACTTTTACAATTCAGAGTCACTATAAAATGCTTTGAGTAAGGCCTTAATGTATTTAATGTGTCTGGCGGAAATGTATGAATACATTTATATAAGTGTGTGTGTGAGTCATGCATGCACACACACGCACACACGCACACACACACACACACACATACACGCAAACACAAACACACTCTTTGTTTTTCATCATATTCCACCCTGTATTTCCTGGAAGGTTGTGATTGGTCTATGTTGACTGTGTTAATAACCGTGGCCACGTGAGACGAGTGGAAGTCTGATTAAATGACTTGCGTGCGTTTGTTTTCCTGTGTGGGTGTGTGTGTTGGAGGGAATGGGTGTTTTTGTGTGTCGTATGTTGGTCTGTGAACGTGTGTTTGTATGCTTTTGATTATGGGTGTGTGTGCGCGTGTGTGTGTGTCTGAGAAACATATTTAGTCATTTGTCAGGGTGGAGACCACATGTGTCATGTGTCATGAGGCGTCATCATGGAGAAGTGCTGACAGTTGACTCACTGGGTGGTTCCCTGATTAGCCATCAATAACGGAAACCATTGGTTTGTTAATTTGTTTGTTTGGGCCGTGGAGTATAACTGGAGGTCAAGAAGTCAGTACTCTCAGGTCAACGAGAATGTAGTTGACCCAGAGGAACTGGTCCTGTATCCAGGGTCTCAGGTCCACTTTACTTCTACAACCCTCTGACAGCTCTGGTCTCAGAGGGCCAACAGACCGCTTTCAGACCTGACTGGACTGCTAAACCCCCCATTCCCCTAACCCCCCCGAAGGGGTGGGGGTGATGCAAGAAGCGTAGGGGTGATATAAGTAAGGCGAGGATGATGTAAGTGGGGGGGGGGTTGATGTCAGTAGGGTGGGGGTGATGTAGGTGAGGTGAGGTGATGTAGGTTAGTTGCGGGTGTTTGGGTAATAGGATAGTAGTAGGATGGGGTGAAAGGTGAGGGGGGGTGGTAGGGGTGATGTAGGTAGGGTAGGGGTGATGTAGGTATGGTGGGGTGATGTGGGTAGGGGTGGGAGTGATAGAGGTAGGTTGGAGGGAATTGAGGTAGGGGTGGGTGTGATGGAGGTGGGGTGTGGGTCATGTACGTGGGATGGGGGTGATGGAGGTAGGGTGGAGGAAGCTGCTCTTCCACATGATGAGCCTCCACATAATATTTCTCCCGTCGTGTTTTCTGCAGAGTTTCTCTTCCCAGGGAGCGATCGATCGCAGTGCTGCATGAGATTATTTCTAGATCTGTCATGAAGCCACTCGGGCAGAAAGATGAAGTCAGGGGAGATTTCACACGGCTGGGAGAGGGGGGGACCGACCGGCTCGGGTACGGGAGGAATACAGAGGAGGGAGGAATACAGAGGAGGGAGGAATACAGAGGAGGGAGGAATACAGAGGAGGGAGGAATACAGAGGAGGGAGGAATACAGAGGAGGGGGAAGAGGATTGGTGAATATGATGTCATCGGTCCAACAGAACAACAGAAGTTTCTGACGCTGCAGTGGGCCGTGGTTCAGGACAGATAATATTACCCAGAATCCTCCAGGGATTACCAGAGGTGAGTTGGGGCTGGGTGAGCTCACTCAGCCAATCCTGTGCGCTGAACACAAATTGTTATCACAGAGCCAATCCTGAGCTACGAACATCAATTGTTATCAATCAGCCAATCCTGAGTGCCGAACACGACTCGTTATCAGTTAGCCAATCCTGCGCGTGATGCTCTCATAACAGGATGCTGTCGTCATGGTTTCTGTCCCTGCTCCCTGATTGGGTATGGCGGCTTGTTAGCAGGTTATGGTTTAATAACCATGGATGAATTGAATTACATTTTGGATTCTGAAATATTTTATAGTAGTTAGTTCATAGCTGAAGTTGCCAGGATTTTAATGTATTACCTTACATGGTTGAAGGTTAGATTACTACAATCATTTAGTACCTGAAACAGGCAGACAGACAGGCAGACAAATGGACAGACAGGATTAGCTGTAGCCTCACGGGCCGTCCG
>JAOPHQ010000131.1:0-37500 GCA_030340625.1 Merluccius polli | reverse complement strand
AGGTCTCTGGAATCTGATCGTTAGGAAGAGCTGAGAGAGCTGGGGTCCCTCCCTCTCCCTTCTCCCTCTCACAGCTGGCAGGTGAGATCTTCCTGGCCTCAGTTGACCTGCTAGACAAGGATCCTAACCAGTGTGTATGTGTGTGTGTGTGTGTGTGCGCGTGGATGTGTTTGTGTACATATTTGTGTTGCGTGTATGTGTGTATGTGTGGGTGTGTGCATGAGTGTGTGTGTGTGTGCACGTGTGTGAGTGTACCCCCGTCCCCCCATTAACATCGACACCGACTCCAGACACTTAGTTTTTGTTTCTTTTCTTTAAAATCCACCATAACATTGACGTGCGACAGGAGAACGGACAGCAGGGACAGATTATGTACATACACATTAACACACTGAGAGAGAGAGAGAGAGAGAGAGAGAGAGAGAGAGAGAGAGAGAGAGAAAAAGAGAGAGAGAAAAAGAGAGAGAGAAAAAGAGAGAGAGAAAAAGAGAGAGAGAAAAAGAGAGAGAGAGAGAGAGAGAGAGAGAAAAAGAGAGAGAGAAGGGATGTCTCTTGTGCTTGGAGTATTTGGATCCATCCTTATCTATGAAGCGAGGTGATACGTGCACAAGCGCGCTGTGATTGGCCGCCCGGGCGGCCAATAGAAAGGGAGCTCTCAGAGTACAGACACCACAGCAGGGTCCCAGCATGGCAGAGTCAGGAGTTATTGCTGCTTTAGAAAATAAAATTCCACACACACGTACACGTCCAGATGTCTTAACACCCCCCCGTCAGAGGGTCACGCAGGGGTCGTGACCTATGACCCCGGAGACGCCAGTGTCACTGTATCCGGGGGGGGGGGGGGGGGGGGGGGGGGGGGTGTTTGCCAGGGTCGGATCTGAGTTCGACTAGCGCTGATCGTCAGGGGCAACCCCAGGTGGTTGATTGCCATAGCAGGACGTGGTTTCCGTTTGAAGCAACCAACGGGGACGACATGAGCATGTGGCCAAATCAAAACACACACGACACGCCGACCAAACGCTCCCAGGAAGGTCAAACACAGTAAACGTTACAAATCATACGTTACACCTTCAGTGATGGTTCCTGGTGTTGGAAAAAAAAAAGTTGAGTCTGTAGAAGCGTGAGGAGTGTGTGGTTAGAGAAAGAGCGAACACATCACTTTGAACACACACACACACACACACACACACGTCAGAACACAGCCTCCTCAGCAAAAAGTACAAAAAAATGCAGCTTTTGTCCCTTCTCACAAAGCGTGTTACGATCACAGATGAACTCTTCATAGTTACTCATTAATAATACTTCATGAACACATCATCATCATCATCATCATCATCATCATCATCATCATCATCATCATCATCTTCAACATCATCATCATCATCATCATCATCATCATCATCATCATCATCATCATCCTTGTCGTCATGGTAGTATTATTATTAATATTATTCACACCAACGAAGAAGAAGCAGTTAATCTTGCAGAGAACAAACAGACACAGAGCACGGTGAGGTGGGGTAGGGGGGGGTCACGACATCTCTAACCAGTACATGCTATCAACAAGCCACACGGGGGTGGGGTGGGGTGGGGGGGAGCAGAGACTCATGGGTAATGTAGTTTGTGTGAACTGTGCATATTTACATTGGAGGAACAAAGACCACAAGCAATGAGGAGGAATGGGAGGAGGTGGAGGAGGAGCAGGAGGAGGAGGAGGAGGAGGGGATGAGGGGAGGGGGGTGGTGGTGGTGATGGGGGTCAGCAACACATGCGACCCCCCCTCCTCTGAACGGGGTGCTGACTGCCCCCCCCCCCCCCCCCCCCCCCCCCCCCCCCCTTCATGTGTACATTTTGACATCATTGGCAGCAGCATGGTCACGCACCAACCAGCCTCTAGCCAGAATCATGAGCGAGAGAGAGTGTGTGTGTGTGTGTGTGTGCGGGGGGGGGGGGGGGGGGTGTCTGTGTGTCTACATGTGTGTGTGTCTGTTCATGTATGTGTCTTTGTGTGTCTGTGCATGCGTGTGTGTGTGTGTCTGGCAGGCAATGGGACAGCTTTCGAGAGGTCACATGACCTGATGTGATCATGGTAAGCCACGCCCACTTTTTAGAATAATTTCCATAAGGCAGAGCATGGAAGTCAGTTAGTGTACATCATATCATCATCTCATATTATTATATTACATAACGTATGGCCCGTGGGTGTTAGAATATCTTTTATCTCATTGATCGACAACACAATAATCATCATTAATTTACACACATCGACAACAATGACACGCGTGGAAAAATGAGAGAGAGAGAGAGGGAGAGAGGGAAAGAGAGAGAGAGAGAGAGAGAGAGAGAGAGAGAGAGAGAAAAAAAGTCCAATTAAGAAACAGACAAAAAAGATGAAGTTAGAGAGAGAGAGAGAGAGAGAGAGAGAGAGAGAGAAAAAAAGTCCAATTAAGAAACAGACAAAAAAGATGGAGAGAGAGAGAGAGAGAGAGAGAGAGAGGCGTAAGGGAGAGAGTAAGGCCAGACCACGTGGGACCAGGTAGACCAGGTGAGACCAGGGTCAGGTAAGACCAAGTAAGACCAAACCAGGTGAGACCAGGTGAGACCAGACCAGGTGAGACCAGACCAGGTGAGACAAGGGCCAGGTGAGACCAGGGTCAGGTCAGGTGGGGGTCGAGGTTCATAGTTTGTGTAGCGATGTTTCGATGGCTCCTGGATTAATGCATATTCTTATATTCTCTTAGTTCACAGTGACGGGTTCACAACTCCTCCTCTTCCTCCACCTCCTCCTTCGATGTCTCTCCACTGGGAGGATGGAGGGGTCTGGGTGAGGGGGAGGAGGTGGGGTTAAGGTGAGGGGCGGAATTAGGAGGGGGGTGGGGTTAAGGTGTGTAGGAGGTGGGGTTGGGATGAGGGGCGGAGTTTTGGGTGAGGAGGGGCAGGATTAAGGTAAGGGGCGGAGTTAGACTAAGGAGGTGGGTATAGGGTGAGGAGGAGGTGGGGGGTTAGGTTGAGGGGGGGGGGAGGGGGCATGGTTATTTACATGCTGAGCAGCGAGACAGAGAAAGAGATCATCACGGCAACCCCCGCACTGAACACACCAACATGGTGAACCGTCCCTCGCCCGTACACCGCCCCCGGCCCTGTGAGGGAGCGAGGGAGCGAGAGAAGAGCGAGATAGGAGGGGGGAAAGAGGAGAGAGGGAGAAGAAGCAAAACATTGAGAAAAGGAGACAAGGAGAGAAAATAGTCTGTGTGTGTGTGTGTGTCTGTGTGTACGTACTGAATAGCAGCATGCTAGCATTGCTGGCCCCCAGACGGTTGTAGGCCAGGCAAGTGTAATTCCCGAAATGTTTCTCTGTCACGTTATTGAAGAGCAGCAGGGAGCGCGTCTTCTCGTTCTTAATCCTCAGGGTGCTGTCGCCCTCCACCGGCCTGAGGGGGGGGGGGGAGGTGTTAAATGTAGCCACTCACTGTATTTACCGCTAGTACGCTCTGCTATGCTAGTGCTGGCGCTAACTGCTAGTATTTACCGCTAGTGCTCGCTGCTATGCTAATATGTCCTGCTAGTGCTAATTGTTATGTGTTAAGGATAAATAATAGTATATGTATCAACAGGCTGTAATATCCTCACATAGCCACAAGGGAACAGAAAGAAATATATAACTTGTATTAACCGCACCTGGCCACCAGATGGCGGCACACATAATACACTGGGGGCGGGCGCTAAACACTAGCCAATCAGAGCATATTATGCGTCATAGAGGCCACGCCTGCCCAGGTACTACCAAACTACAGATCCGGGGGGAAGCCAGAAACCCTACAGGCAGCGTATCTGTTAAGATATCCAGCTAAGGGGAGCTCCACGCGCGTGAATTTTACAATACCCCTCCTTTTGCTTCATAGATAAATACCTAAAGCTAAACAAATAAAGTGAGTTAAAAGCGATCCTGAGTCGGCGGCCTTCTTCCTCAATGAACATCACTACATATGCTAGTGTTTACTGCTATTCTAGTACTCATTGCTATACTACTGCTAGTACTGAATGCTATGCTATAGGTCATTGGCTAGCGCCCACTGCTATACTAGCTAGCACCCATTGCTATGCTAGTATTGACTGCTCACTGCTAATACTACTGAATGACAAGTTGTGTTGACTAGTGCTCCGTCACTGGGTGTTAACCTGCGCTCGTCGCGGTACCACTCGAAGGCAGCAGTGGGTACGGCCATGGCCTCACACCGCAGCACGGCCATCTTGCCCAGCTGGGCCGGCATGTTCTTCACGTCTGTGATGGAGGGGGCGTCTGGCGGAGGAGGAGGATGACATCATCACATAATTAGCATAATCATCAGCATAACTATTAGCATTTTCATTAACAGGTGGGGAGGGTGTTTTGGGTTACAGCCCAGGGGTCATTCTATTGTTGTGTGTATTGTGTTGTTATTGTGTGTGTGCGTGTGTGTGTGCGTGTGTGTGTGTATGTGTGTGTGTGCATATGTGTGTGTGTGTGTGTTGTTAATGTGTATGTGTAGCTAGTGTATGTCATCATTGTGTGATAGTAAGGAGGGTGCAGGGAGGACTCACAGTTAACGGTGACCTTGACCTTGCGCGTGTCGGGCGGCGCCACGCCGTTGTTGGTAATGCACTCAAAGTCTTCGCCCTGCTGGCGCCGAATCTCTGTGATGTCCAGAAATTCCCCCTCGCTCACCAGGCCATCTGCAGGGGTCACAGCAAGGTCACAGCAGAGGTCATACAGATGACTCTGTGATTGATTTAAACCCATGGATGTGAGAACTGGATACACAGCACCACCAAATTAATTTCACAAAGCTACTCACGAGTGGAAACGGCAGTGGAAGTGACATTCTTTTGGTGTTTTAGATTTCCTGGACACCAGCATGATCATGTGCAGGTCGCCGAACATGAACATGCATATTAGTGGGTATTGGTGGAGCACGATGGTGCTGAAGCCAGTACGCATGCTCATGATTAGTGACTGGACGTTGATCCCAAAGGAAATGACAGCTTACTTCTTCATCTAATGTCTAATTATGTCTAATGTCCTTGTAGCGGCGTTCCACTAACTGTTTACAAGGTGAGAACACAGAGTTTGAATATCAATATGTCTCTCCATGTACCTTCCCCCATAGGCACCAACCAATCAG
Source organism: Merluccius polli (assembly GCA_030340625.1). Classification (NCBI taxonomy): domain Eukaryota; kingdom Metazoa; phylum Chordata; class Actinopteri; order Gadiformes; family Merlucciidae; genus Merluccius; species Merluccius polli. Next base: position 32,338 of record JAOPHQ010000131.1, on the reverse strand, counting down.
TACAGAGATACCTTCCCAAGCAGGCAATGACCAATCAGTACAGAGACACCTTCCCAAGCAAGCACCAACCATCAGAACAAGGGTACCATACCAATGTATGCTTGTTAGCTAATGTGGACATTACGACAGCTTCTGGTGAAAATGGCAGCACCAACCTGCAGCCAGGCAGGTGCTGCAGACGTGCACACTAACATTCTTGCCAACTGGACAACTTTCTCTTCACTTCTGCAAGATCCTGGTTTGTGCATCAAATATGTTCACAGCACCAGTAAAATACAAGGGCAAACTGCTGCAGATTCCACTCGGAAAGCCATTGCGCCAAGTTATGTTTACACAGTCCTGATATTATCCATGTGCTGCTGCTGGAAACCAAGCTCAACAATACTGTACATCACCCAACACACAAAGCCGATATTCCACCTAGTCGATCCTCCTAAACAATGGTAGAGCCACAGCCAAAACAGGATTGACTGACAGGAAAAACAGGCCCATCCAAACACATCGGAAAACACTTGGTCACCTGTTGGCTAGTTTGCTGCTGGCTGGAGATCTGAACCCAGAACCCCATATGGTTACCAGAGACAACATGCTTCTGCCTGGGTACACAGGGGGATGCGGTTCTCTGCCCATGCCAATAAGTGGTGCTTCGCTCGAGATATCAGGTACCGTGAGCCTCTCTGACGGTAGGATGTCCGGGGGTAACCAGTGTCTGACCGTAACTTTGCCATCACTGTCTCTGGATGATGTCGGGTAACAAATGTTTGCTTAAAAATAACGAATTTTCACTTTCTGAATCTGCTGCTATCTCCAGACCAGAGCAATTGATCACTGTACCTGTACTGGATTCTACTGAACTAGTGAACTCTGGGACAGGGGCGGGCTGGCCATCGGGAGGTTCGGGAGATTTCCCGAACGGCCGGACAATTTCAGGCTGAGCCGGCCGGCCGTAATTCTTTTTTTTTTTTAAATGTATTTTTTTACGCACCCCCCCATCGGTCGACGTCCCTGTTGTGGGCCGGTCCAGAAAATTGCCCGGGCCGAATTTTCTTCCCAGCCCACCCCTGCTCTGGGATACCTAAACACCAACACGCCTTTCACAACCCAGCAATAAAGAAACATTGCAAATTAAATGTTTTCCAGTCTCATTGGTTTTTACCCCCCCTCCCCTCATCTGACCGCCTATTTTATAAACAGCTATGTAGCGTCCTTAAATCATGGACAGCAAAAAAGAGCTCTTTCTTTTGGGCAATTTCAATATAAACTGGGAAAATAAACTATCTAGGAAAAAACTCAAGGAGATTACTGATCGCTTTAACTTGACCCAGATTGTCCAAGGCCCAACAAGAATAACAAATTCATCCAAGACCCAAATTGATTTATGTTCACAAACAGACCAGAGCGAATCACAAAGTCCTATAACCTGCTGACTGGGCTATTTGACCATAATACCACATTGATGATAAGGAAACTTGCAAACCTGCAAAACAATTTTTGGTAACCCCATCACCCACATCAACAAAAAAAATCCCCAAAATGAATTAAATAACTTTGATAACATTATCATGTAAATTGACTGGTCTAATGTTTTATCTCATGAAGATGTTGGAAGTAGGCAGCAATACATTTTTGAAGACCATAGGCAACATCTTTGACTCAAATAAAAAAAGCACATAAACAAAAGGCTTCTTTAACCTAGCTCAATGAAGACCTCTGGAGGCAAATTAATGGACGTGAACTTGCATTGAAAAAAAGCACTGATAGGTTCATATATCCCTACGTAACAAGGTCATTGGGAACATCAGAAAATAGGTTGTTTGTCCGAAAGCTAGGTTGTTCATAAAAGTGATAAACGAAGCAAGAGGCAATGGGAAAGTGAATTGGACAAACTTTCCCAAACTAACCATGAAAGATGACGATCAGTCTACAAAGCAGCTTCAAATGAAAGTGAATAGAACTTTAACACAAGATCCTACTATGGTTTCAGGTACTTTTAATCAGTCTGTCCAGGAGCTGGCTCAATGCTCTCAAACCACAGCTACTGAACTAGCCCCCATTGACAACACAAAACCATTTTTCTCAATCCCAGAAATATCCGACACAGCAGTAAAGAAAATGATCAGCTCTGAGGAACTCAAAAACAAAAGATGTCCATGGCTTAGATACTGCATTCCTGAAAAAGCACAAGAACATCCTTGCCCACCCTTCTCATCTGATACCTGTCCATCAAGCAGGGCTTCTTTCCTCAGTGCCTGGAAGCCAACAGGCACATTCAGGTCTATTAGAATCCAAGGTGGCAGAGAAATGGGTGACAGGGCCGCTGACAGCACATCTGAGTCATAACTAGGGATGTCCGATATTGGCTTTTTTACCGATAACCGATAACCGATATTGTTCAACTCTTAATTTCCGATACCGATATCAACCGATACCGATACCGATATATGCGGCCACGTGAAAAAAAAAAAAAATGAAAAAAAGGAGAGTGAACGGTGATTGTGAAATTGTTCTGCTTTACTGTTTACATTTATGTGAAACCTGAGAGTTTAAGTTTTGAAGAACACAGCCTGCTAAAGTAATAGTTCACAGTATGGTAATGTGTAAGTTATTTATTTCTATTGTGCATGCTTAACACAGGGACAGATCAGGGACAGGTCTTCCAGCAAAAGGGCAGAATAAACCCCTTAAGACCTGAAGAGACAAAGGTAGTCCACCCTTTGTTCTCAAAGAAAGGGAGATGTGGTATTATGGTATAATAGTGTAAGCAGTGCCTTTATTTTGAAGTGATGGGGGAGTTCCGGTCATGCGCACTAGCCGACTGCGGCGGTAGCGAGGTGTAAAAATAAACACAGACTCCAAATACGTCGTTGTACGAACCAGTTATTGGGAATAACTTGACAACCTCCGCTTTACACTCATTGCAATAGGCTTTATGCCGAGCGGAAATGTGGATTAATAAATAAAAACAAAACAGCGGTAAAAGCTAGCGTGTGTCCGGGAGAGGGCTGCTCTCCTCGGACACATTACTCTGAAGCCCCGGTGACGGTCTGGAAGTGCGGATTAAAAAAAACAAAAACAAAAAAACACAGCGGTAAAAGCTAGCATGTGTGTCCGAGAGAGGGCTCCTCTCCTCGGACACATTACTCTGAAGCCCCGGTGACGGTCTGGAAGGATTAATAAATAAAATAATGTGAGCGCGGTACAGCGGACCTGAACCGGTTGTGATGAGACTGTTTCGCAGAATGCGTTAGTATGTTGCGCTGACCCCTATGTTACTATTCAATGTAGAAACTTTGAAATAACTCCAAACCACCGACATAACTACAGCTACAACTAGCGTCCCGCTACACGGTCGCACACGCCCAGGCTTGTTATTGAGACGGCGCGGCGCGTTTGATGATGTCATCAAACCACGTCCTCACTTGAAACATAACAGATGTCTGAAATTATTTCAAAATCGATTTCGGTATCGGTTAAAAAACCGATACCGATATTTTCCGATATTGATTTTTTTATGCCAATATCGGCCGATAATATCGGACATCCCTAGTCATAACCCTTTGCATCCTATGCAATTTGGGTTTGGGTCCAATCATTCGACGAATGCAGCTAACTGCTATCTTCTAGAGTGCAGAAAATCTAAAATGGACACTGGGGGTAGTTGGTGCTGTCTTTTAAGACCTAAGGAAGGCATTTGATACAAGGTCCATTTATCTAAACTAGATTCCTTCAATTTCTCTACTGCCACCATCTATTGTAATACATAAATAAACACACATAATAAATGACCTCCTATCCGCATGCCCATCTGTCAGTCTCAAAATGTACGCTGATGATACCATTCTCTACAGGCTGCATACAAACTATCTGAAGCAATGGCCAATGTATCAAACTGGCTGAAGTCATGCATGCACCTGAATGTCAACCAGACCGTTTGCATGTTTTTCTCCAAAACAACTACAGATGTCCATCAGCCGGATGTGTTGTTTAATGGAAAAAAACATGAGGTGGTATAAGAATTCAAATACATCTGCATCATTTTGGATTCAAATTTAACATTCAAAAAACACATAAAGAAGGTTATCCATACTGTGAATTTTGGTCTTGCCAATTTCAGATTCATTCATCCCTACTCCCTACCTGTCAACTAAAGCAGCCTTGCTATACATGCAAGGATTCTTTCCCATCTGTCATACTGTATCACAAGCTGGTTGCTAGCAGGATCAACCACCTTACATCAACTTGAGTCCCCCTATAAACAAGCACTAAAGATCATGGACAGGAAACCTCACAGATATCACCACCGTCACGTTTTGTTTTTAAAATCCCTCACGATCTTGCCCCCCCACCAATGAGTCAGTTTGTGGCCAGAAAGAACAATGACAGACACACAAGGGGGACTGCGTTGTTCCGTTTAGAAGGAGTACTTTTGGACGTTCAACCTTCTCTGTCCGAGCCATGCAGCACTGGAACACCAGAGCTGTACCCATACCTAAATCTCCAGCTCCTGTGTGTACCACCTCTATCTATTCAAATGTGGACATTGCATTTACTGACCATTTTCAATGCTGCTGTACTGTTAATGTTACCTAACATAATGTATTATCCTATATGGAGCGAAAGCAAAAGTTTAATCAGGAGACGACTGTCCCCTTCTATTCTCATAGATCTATATGCTATTCAGTTTCCATGCTGTTATTGCAGACTTTGCCCCCTATTTCTCTCAACCAATCAGGAACATTTTTGTGTTTAAACAGGAGCAATTCAATCAGGTGAGAATAGTGTTTAAAAAAAAAAAAAAAAAAATATATATATATATATATATATATATATATATATATATATATATATATATATATATATATATATAAACTATATATATATTTTTTTTAAATATATTTCTTTATAATAGTTTATATATATATTTTTATAAATATATATATTTTTTATTACTTTTTTAAATTTGTTTTACTTTATTGTAGCTGTTATGTTGATGAGCTGTTATGTATACAAATGTATATTAGCCTCTTGGCTAACTCTGACATATTTACATTGAAGTGTGAACTAAAATGTTGATTGATCTGTACTGTCTTAAATAAAATAAATGTTGGATTTACTCGCATGAGACAGACATACATCTCTTTTGTTTATTTTATTAATCATTGTGTTATTAGTGTGTGTACGTGTAACAAGTGTATTTATGTATTGTGTTGTCAGTGTAGCGAATGTATTTAATCATTGTGTGACAGTATGGAGACAAAGTGAATTGACAGGAACAACATAATTACGGCCACATTCTCACAGGAAATGAGAGCGTAGCTAGCAGGTGTGACACGGCAGGGGAGGGGGGTGTGAGAGAGGAATATGAGTCTGGTGTCTGGTGTTGACAAACCCTCAGGGGTCCCTGAGAGAATTATTCCGTCTGGCACATTGGTAGTACATTTCTTTCTCCTCCGATGCCAGACTGCAACTAGGTCCACCACAGAGCCCATGGTGGAGGAACCAGCTAGCTCCACCACAGAGCCCATGGTGGAGGAACCAGCTAGCTCCACCACAGAGCCCATGGTGGAGGAATCAGCTAGCTCCACCACAGAGCCCATGGTGGAGGAACCAGCTAGCTCCACCACAGAGCCCATGGTGGAGGAACCAGCTAGCTCCACCACAGAGCCCATGGTGGAGGAATCAGCTAGCTCCACCACAGAGCCCATGGTGGAGGAACCAGCTAGCTCCACCACAGAGCCCATGGTGGAGGAATCAGCTAGCTCCACCACAGAGCGCATGGTGGAGGAATCAGCTAGCTCCACCACAGAGCCCATGGTGGAGGAACCAGCTAGCTCCACCACAGAGCCCATGGTGGAGGAATCAGCTAGCTCCACCACAGAGCCCATGGTGGAGGAATCAGCTAGCTCCACCACAGAGCCCATGGTGGAGGAACCAGCTATCTCTACCACAGGTCCCATGGAGGAAGAACCAGCTCCACCACAGAGCCCATGGTGGAGCAAGCTAGCTCTACCACAGGGCCCATGGTGGTGGAACCAGTTAGCTCCACCACAGAGCCCATGGTGGAACCAGCTAGCTCTACCACAGGGCCCATGGTGGTGAAACCAGTTAGCTCCACCACAGAGCCCATGGTGGAGGAACCAAGGAGGAGTTATGGTGCTGTCTGGGGGGGTGCCACAGGGGCTATTAGGGTGACAGGATGGAGGGATGGAGAGAGAGGAAAACCACAGAGACGAGAGTGAACAGAGTAATGAAGAGAAATGGAGAATCGCTCCAAGCTGTCTCGTCGCCTGTGAAGCCATTAAGTCTTTCTTCTCTCCCTTCTCTTCTCTCTCTCCCCTCATCTCTCCCTCCCTCATGTTCTCCTCCTCTCTTTCTCATCTATCCTCTCTCTCTCTCTCTCTCTCTCTCTCTCTCTCTCTCCCTCCCTCCCTCCCTCCCTCCCTCTCTCTCTGTCTCTGTCTCTGTCTCGCTCGCTCGCTCGCTCTCTCTCTGTCTCCTGTTCCCCTCTGTCCTCTTTTCTTTCTCATCTATCCCCTCTTGCTTTCTCTCTCGATCTCTCTCTCGCTCCTCTCTCTCGCTCCTCTCTCTCCAGCCTATTAAAGGAGTCAGGCTGTGGAACGCCACACAATACGTAATCTCGCCGCTAACAAGGAAACCCAGCACATTTACGATTGGCTTTTAAAATACCCTCCACCTCACCTCTCCTCACCCACCTCCCCGCCACAGACACTTGGGCGGGAGTTTTTTAGTGATGCTGACGCGAACACACATAAAGAAGACACTAAACGCGACGCTAGCTCCTGTCACAGATTAGTGCGCGGAGCTAATTGGAGATTATACAGGAGGATTATTAGCAGGACCGCTGAGCTGAAGAAAATGGCGGGAAAAACGGCAGCCATGGCGGGAAATTACTTCTCCTGCTGCGGCGTACGACAACAGCTATTTTAAATGGAGAAATATGATACTTTTAATTAAATACTGGAAGAACTGCTTGTGAGGCACGATAACTCCTGTTGGGAAGTAGCTAAGGAGCTAGCAGAGGGTTAACCGTCACTGAGCTAAAGAGCTAGCATAAGGCTAACCGTCACTTAGCTAAAGAGTGCTAGCGTAGCTTCAACACCGCGGGAGTCTAAACTTTACTAATGGACCCCATATTAGGAGAGAGTAGGGGAGATTGGAGGCGAGGCGAGCAAAGATGGAGAGAAGGGGGGAGAGGAGAGAGAAGATTGGGTTAGGGTTAGAAAGTACAGGACCATTTTCTCAATATTTAAAGAAAACTATTTGATTTAAAATTGAAGATTACATTTAGGCTGGACCGCCAATGGCTGTCAGACCGTAAGTCTTCATACTTCATATAAAGTCATCATCTTCATGGAATTCCTATCTTTTAAACATTGAAGTGAGTGACAGATGTTAGAATATGAATGTTTTGAGTGAGGCAGGAGGGTGGTGGGTGTTTGTATGGTTGTCAATGTGGCTGCGGGTTTGTATGTGTGTGTGTGTGTGTGTGTGGACTCTGAGTAATGAAAACAGATGGCTGCACACACACACACACACACACACACACACACACATTGTGATCCAGTGTAATGGAAACTGCAGCAACTTCTCTCTATTTAACTCTCACTATTTCACTCCTCTCTCCCTCTCTCTTCTTCTCTCGGTCTCTCTCTCCCTCTCTCTTCTTCTCTCGGTCTCTCTCTCCCTCTCTGATGTTCTGGGATAGAGGAGGAGGGGAAGAGAGAGGAAGGTTGTTGGAAGATGTGTGAGGTGAGAATTACTGCTGACACAGGAAGTGTGTGTGTGTGTGTGTGTGTGTGTGTGTGTGTATGAATGCTTTTGTGCATAGGACATTTTGCTGTGGGCACAGCACAGAGGTGTTAGTGTATGTGTTTATGTGTGTTTGCGTGTGTTGCATGGTTGTTAAGAGTGTAAGCAAAAATGTCATTGCTTCCTGTGCATGGGTATCTTCATGTGTGTGTGTAGCTTCTGGTTCAATGGTGTAACAGCTAGACAGAGTACAAGTAGATGGATCGCTCTCTCATTTCACTGGAACTCGGCCAGTGCTTCGCATAGACACCCACTACACAGACTAGTTACATGAGTAACTACATCTCTTAGTGTTTAACATCTGTTAGTAGAGACTAGTAACATTAGTAACTTTACAACAATGAGTGTAGATGAGTAACATAAGTAACTGTACATCTATTAGTAAAGACTATTAGTAACTTAACATCTATTAGTAAAGACTAGTAACATTAGTAGCTTTACATCTATTAGTATGGCTGTCTATACTACACTACTACATTACTACATTATACTTTAATAATGCAATTATCCATGTCCAATCAACCAACAATCTACCAACAAAACATCAAACCAAGCTACTAACCGTCTGGCTGACCAACCAACCAACAAGCCACATATCCAAACATCTAACCAACCTACCAAATAACCAACAATCCAGCACTCCAACAGGAGAAATATCACAATCCAGAATCAAACTCCAATTTCACTGCATCACATGTGCATTAAAGGTCATGCTTGGTCAGACTTTGCTGTATTGTGTAGACACCTGGTGTGGGGTGAGGTTAACACCTCAGCCTTCTACATCTCTGAGGTTTCCATATGTCTGCTCTGGTCCTTAACCTGCTACAGTCAGGCTGACTGGGTTCTAAGTCACCCCGAGGTGTCAGCATGTGTGACCGTGTGATGACATCTGGATCCATCGTCTACATCTGTAGCACGCCAGCACAGAACATGAGGCAGTGATTTAATGTGACAAATGTTTCTTATTGAGAACATCCCACTAAAGGTCCTTCCGCCAGCCGAGCAGCGCTGTGTTAAAAGGCTTGGTGACATAAAGCAGCAGTTCATCCAATATCTACCAATTAGCCAAGCTAACAACCTGACACATCCATCTTGAAGGCTGCACGGTTACTATCTCATAAACCGCAGCACTTAGCAACACGCCGCACGCCATACACACGCTCAGATGACTGTGGACATCAGCAGGCACACAGACAGCTGGGAGGGGAGCAGAAATAGAATAAAGATCGGTGCAGGAAAGGCAGACATTTTCCTCTTCATCTATCACGCACTGGTCCGGTTCAGATAGTGCATGACGGTGATGGAAACTATAAATAACGGACTCAATGACAAACGTGGCTGTGGGCCAGCCAGGCGTTGTAACGGCGGCCGCCGGCGAGGACAAAGACAGATGCTGACGATTATCCCGCCGATGCCCGGGGATAATTACACACCGCGTGGGAGGAAACACGTTTGAATTGTATCATGGATATGAAACAGTATAGCAACAGTATATGCATAAACACTGGGATGAGGGTGGGAGGGTGAGGGTGAGGGTGAGCCATTGAAAATAATGTGGGTGCCTGACTTGCCACGCTTCGCCTGGTGGCTGTGTGCATTGTGCATAAGAGGATGAAAGGTTAAGAGTATGAACCAGTGAGAGGATGTAAGAATGAGAGAGAGAGGGGGAGGGAACATGAGGAGGAGAGGGTGAGAGGGTGAGAGGTGAGGTTGAGAGGATGAGAGAGTGGGAGGATGAGAGGGTGAGAGGATGAGAGTTAAGAGAGTGAGAGGATAAGAGGATGAGAGGGTGCGAGGATAAAAGGATGAGAGGTGAGAGGATAAGAGGGTGAGAGGGTGAGACGGGGAGAGGTGAGAGGGTAAGAGGGTGCGAGGTGAGAGGTGAGAGGGTGAGAGGATGAGAGGGGGAGAGGTAAAAGGATGAGAGGTGAGAGGATGAGAGGTGAGAGTGTGAGAGGTGAGAGGATGAGTAAATTAGAGCGGGAGAGGATGAGAACATGAGGGTATGAGGGCGAAGCAGGAAGCGGGTTTCTTACATTTCTGGTCCTTCCAGGTGACGGTGGGCTCGGGGCGTCCCACTGCCAGACAGAACAGGTTGACGTTGTCGCCCTCGTTCACCGACACGTCGCGGGAGATGTTGACGATCCTCGCGGGCACTGGGAGACAAGAGAGAGGACCTTTAATACCTGATTCCCTCATGAATTATTCATGAGGTCTGCCTCACTTGTTTAAAACACAGAGTTGGTGTTTTAAACAAGAGACGGGGGAAGCCAGTCTGCAGATTATTGATGTTGGTGTGTGTGCGTGCATGTGTGTGTGTGTGTGTGTGTGTGTGTGTGTGTGTGTGTGTGCATGCATGCGTGTGTTTGTGTGCATCAGTACAGCCAATCAGCTACTCCAGATGCATTTAATGGACTGGTAATGTAATGTGCATCCTTCAGGAGCTTCCACTGCTAACATCAATAACACCATCTCTCTTCCCCTAATGGAAACTATGAATAGTTTTCCTGAAACTTCCATTGTTTTGTCAGAGCACTTTTCTGCTCGTTAATTTGATAACAAGTTGGATTGAATTTAAATGGCCTATTATCATTGCTTTTAATGAGCCTTGACCCCAGATCGCTTTTCCTGATCCGGACAGCCATTGAAGAATTTTCTCCTCTCTCCTCTCTCGCTGGCAGAGTGATGAAACCAGCCGCTTCAGAGCCGTGATTAGATGTGAGATTGCAGCAGAGCTGAGACAGAAACGACCCAAAATAAAGAATACACAACATCCATCTCGTGGACCCACTGACAGACTGTAGACAAGACTGTAGACACTCGAGCAGATAGTAGGCAAATAAATATATATATATATATATATTCCATCTAACAACCTATTTCGGTAAGTCATCGTGACTTTCCGACTTTCTGCCAGACAGATCTCATGTCCCAGACAAATATGACATCATCGACGCATCGCTACACTTTCTAAAGACCAGTCTTTAAAGGAGAACCAAACCCCCTGACCCTACCTTTAAAAAATGCTTTCAGGTTTTTTTCATTCTGGGGCAGGGCTACAGAATCCTCTAAACGCCCCTTCAAATCAGTTTCAATAAGCGGAGGACAGGTGTGTCAAGCTCAAGGTGAACATGTTTATGAGACAGCCAATGAGAGGTTATGCATGCAATAGCATCTGTTTAACCAAGAGGGAGTCATCTAATGCAAATCAATCTATAAATAGTGTGTGGATTTGGTTCTCCTGTAAAGAGCAGGTATTGGTTTGGCTTCTTGGTCTACCTCACAGCTTGTACTATGAAGTAGTGAGTACTCACAGTGTACTAGAAGGTACGCCTACCTTGTACTATGAGGTATACGTTAGCGATGCGGGGCTTGTTGTTGGCCTGGAAGGTGCAGGTGTAGGGCCCCTCGTCAGCCACCTGCACCTGGTCGATCTGGATGGAGAAGTGGCTGGTGTTGCTGTTGATCAGCGACACACGCTTATCCAGCGACCACTTGTCCCGCCCCGTGAACAGGATGTTGGAGCGGTTCAGCCACGCCTTGTGGGTCACCTCCTCGTCAATTTTACACCTGCACAGGTGAGACACAGGTGTGATATAGGCGAGACACAGGTGAGATACAGGTGAGATGGGGTGAGATACAGGTGAGATACAGTTGAGACACAGGTAAAGTACAGATGAGGTACAGGTGAGACACAGGTGAGGCACAGTTGACGTGAGAGATTATTGTATTCATTCCATTAAAGCAATTTTAGAGAGAGAGCGAAGATGACAGAAACAGGGAATGAAAGATGGAAATACATTCAACAATATGATCTTGCTATGTGTACAACTACAACAACTAGATGTCTGGAGATGTCCAAAACAGTTAACTAACTTAGTTTAGTTAACTTTATGTTTATTGCTGAGATATAGGGCTTCCAACATGATGACCCCTGCTCAGGGTTCAAAGGTCAATAAATCAGATAAGGCAGCTACTGCCAACCTGATTGACGTTTTTAATGAAAACCAGAAAATCTGGGAAAAATCTCACACATTGTTAAAAGTATCCCAACATTTCCCACACCCCTTTGATGTAACGTGAGATCAATACATCACCAAATCAAATAATATTAACATGCTATGTAAAATAACAGTATATCAGTATACTAACTAGTATGTGAAAATTACTCAGAAATGGTGCCTCAGATATAGTTAATGGTGCCTGTAGACCTATACTACAGCATCTCTTTCCAACAATGTATGTGGTTTAGTTCTATGACAACGTAAAAAGAAATCAGGTGAGGATTCAAAGGCAATCTAGCTTGTGGGGTAACATGTACTTTGACCTTTGAAAACTGAGCAGGGGTCATGTTGGAAGCCCCATCTCAGTAATAAAAGTGGCTATCAAAATATGACTGTTTTGGACATCTCCGGACATCTAATTGTAGAAGGACGGCAGCAATAGATAAATTGTAGTTTTTGTAGTTGGGGCTAGGGTTAGACAGTGATAAACTATGTTTGAAAGGGGGGGGGGGGGGGGGGGTAATATATCTAATCATTCGTTTTTGAGTATGACTTTGAATGAGTTCAACACTGGTTCAACATCAATGCAGCTATGCTTGAGCGTGGATACAAAATATGCAGGGCATGAAGTGTATTTAAAGGAAGAATTACACAGTTCATTATATGTCACTGGCTGTCATGTCAGGCTTCCTGCGATCTCCTTGTGTTCTGTTTCCCTACGTTACCCAGAGTTGAGTTTTGCTCACCCCTCTCAACATCAGGAGGCAACAATTATTCATGTAAATTGTACACTTATACATTGAATAAATGAATCAAATTATATTATATCGATATGCTTAACAGGCTTTATTATTAATTGTAAAAGCTAGCTAGACATTTGGCAGTATGCTATGCCACACGGGGGACCACACGGCTAACTTTAGCTTTGCCAGTGGTGCATTCCAGAACACTCAATGGCAGTTTTTACGAGGCTGGATTTCGATCCTGTACCCCTCGCTTTCGGGGAAAAACTCTGAGGATAGCAAGTTTATGCTCGAAGACAAAAAGGGATAGCCAATAAATCGCTGCCTGACTGGCCCGGGACCACATGTCGAAACCTAAATGCCTCGGCCATATCTGGGCTCCCCGCTGCCAGAAGAGATCAAAGCGGCGGTTAACAGTGACTACCAGGCCTTTTCCTCCTCGAACAAGGCCATGCCTTGGCAGCTGTACGGGGACCACGGCCACGCCCCAAGCCTGCAAAGCAGTTGTGCATTCTGGATTTACGAGGCCGCTGGCTCGCCAAAAATGTGTGTCATCTTACTGAATTACTGATTGCAAAAATGTAATATGCAGTGATTCTGAGGCAGAACCCCTGAGTTGTTGTCATATGGGAATGAAACTACTGTCGGATACTAGTTTAGTTTAGTTTAGTTTTATTTGTCCAGATGAGGAAATTTGTTTTCACAGACTGCACAATGAAGAAAAAAAAAATAATACATACATCGCAAGACAGACAACACAACAACATCCACAGCACCAGTGACAACATACAGTACATGACGACACAGTGAAAACAGCAGACAGACTGATCAGCGGGGCCTGCTGTTCAGGGCCGCTATAGCTGCAGGGATCAGGCTTTTTCCCAGACGAGCCCTCCTGAATTTGAGGGTTCTGTATCTTCGTCCTGAGGGTAGTGGGGTGATGTATTTGTGCAGTGGGTGAGTGGTGTCTTGGACTATGGAGTTTGCTAGGCGGTTGATGGATTTTTCATTTAGTTCTGTGAGGTTGGGTGTGGGGAGACCAATGATTTTAGCAGCTGTGTTTGTGATGCGTGTGAGTTTGGCCCGATTTGTAACAGAAAGCATGGTGAAGAAGCATGTGGAACAGTACAGAAGGATGGGTTGAATAATGCTTTGGTAGAGTAATAACAGGAGGTGAGGTGCAACGTATAGTCCTTTGAGTTTGCGGATGGCTGACAGTCTTTGTTGGCTTCTTTTTTGGATGTCCGTGGTGTGCTGATTAAAGGTGAGTTTGTTGTCCAGAGTTATTCCCAGGTATTTGAAAGTGTCCACTGTCTCGACTGTTTGGGTGTTTATGGTGGTGGGCTGCTGGGGTGGGGGGGGGCTGAACAGTAATTCCTTTGTTTTATTGACATTGATTTGGAGATGGTTGTCTGCACACCATTTGGTGAAATGGGTGACTGTGTTGTGATAGTCCAAAATGGATTGGTTGTCTGAGAGAAGTGCAAGGATAGCTGTGTCGTCAGAGTATTTGAGATATGATGTGGTGGGTGAAATGCTAAGACAGTCATTGGTGTAAAGAGTGTACAGGAAAGGGCTCAACACACATCCCTGTGGGACCCCGGTGTTGATGGTGAGTACAGGGGATGTGGTTGAGCCCACCCTTACTGCTTGCAGTCTGTCAGTCAGGAAGTTGTGGATGAGGTGGATCAGACTTATGGTTGATGCTACAGCGATTTGAAGACATACTCTCCCCATTGTAACTACTGCAGTTGGGTGGGGAAACCTTCTAGAATCTTTGGAAACCATGTCAAATCAATGCATTATTTTCGGTTCTGCATTTGCATTTCCCCACTCATTAGCATAGCATTTAAATTGCATTTCGATTGAGTTTTCATGATTTGATGGTTTCCCCCATTCAAACTACCCAATATGGCCACTAGTCAGCTTCTGGTCACACCACCACTGGCTGAAAGACCACAATAAATTCATTCACATTGTACAATCATTTGGATTTCTTTCTTGTAAAATATAGCTTTATTAAATGTGTACTAATCTTTAATTTATTGACAATAAAAGCAAAACTGATTCATAACATGCTTCAAAATCATTTTACCCCGAAAATATATACTTGACTGCCCGTCCAGACCATGCACCAGATGCCACAAATGTAAAACTACTAAGCAGTTTAATAATGGTTGTGTAAATCCAACTAGAAATCCCTCAACTGTTTAATTTAAAACTCAATTAAAAAAGCATCTTTGAATATTGTTTGTGTTCTTCATTAAAAAAAACCTCTTTAAATGGGTAAATTATTAAATATTAATTAATTATTTCCGTTATTCAACACCACCCTAGTGAAACACCGAAATGTTATCATTTTAGTTTATATCAATGATGTGAATTAAAACTGTGTATTTACATATTTCTAGAGTGTAATATTAATCATTTAAAAGTAAATAATAATAAAATAATTCTATGTCATGTAATTGTGTGATGGGATTTAGAATGAGTACAGGGGCATTGTAGGACTGGCTCCATTGACAGAATGGTATTGCATATGTATTAATTTACCATTGAAATATTGCCAGCAAAGCATCCATTCAAATTGGTTTGTTCGAATGTAAATAATGCAAGAGATTTGTTCTGTTCGTGTTCCAAATGTGTTTAAACATCAATATGCGTGTAACCTCTTAGGTCTTAAGATTTACTTAATCTCCTAATGTCCTTTCGTTTATCAGTAAATTACTTAATATAATATAATCCAGTGTTTCCCGTAAGATCCAGTTCCAGCATCGGTGAGGTGTGTGAGGTGCGCTATGTGGATGTGCGCGTGCACAGTGCTGATGCTCGGTGCGCGGTGCTGATGCTCGGTGCGCGGTGCTGATGCTCGGTGCGCGGTGCTGATGCTCGGTGCGCGGTGCTGATGCTCGGTGCGCGGTGCTGATGCTCGGTGCGCGGTGCTGATGCTCGGTGCGCGGTGCTGATGCTCGGTGCGCGGTGCTGATGCTCGGTGCGCGGTGCTGATGCTCGGTGCGCGGTGCTGATGCTCGGTGCGCGGTGCTGATGCTCGGTGCGCGGTGCTGATGCTCGGTGCGCGGTGCTGATGCTCGGTGCGCGGTGCTGATGTGCGCGGGCACAGAGAGGTATTAGTGTGATCAGTGAGTCCAGTAGGGCTCTGGTGCATCCCAACACAAACGGTCTAACATTACATCGCAACAATGCGAACGGCAATGTAACAATAGGCCCTTTTCACAGAAGGAAAAACACAGGTGTAGCTCACCACATAATTATGGGTGCGTTTCATTTAGGTATGGCAGTGCACCAGTATAGACAAAACTATATACATTGACCATGCTGGTGCTGCAACGGACATAAATAAAACCGACCTAATGTTAAAATGACAGGAAGTTACTTTACCCTACTACCGACAACCTGTGGAAAGGGTCCATTGAGGAGGTGCAGTAGAGGGCACCACCTATGCCAGGGTTCTCCCCAGGGGGAGATCTGCTCGGCTTTTAACATCTTGCCATCTCCTCCTGCCACACGCCACCTAATCAATCAGACTGAGGCTGTGAGGCTGTAAACCAGCTATCAACACAACACACTCCACAGTGGTATTTATCAATTAGTTCTGGGCTTGAAAATGTGCATACTTTAGGAGAAAATGTACACACAGGGTCTGACCATGCGTACGCACAGCAAGCGGTAGAGTGAAGAGGAAAATCACCAGAAAGAAATTGCAGACCAGTTAATTCTTTTTACCAACTTATACAAATACAATTTCGCCCCGGAAGGTAACGTGATTTTTAATGATACAATCAATGTAGTCCTACGCCTAAAGTAGGCCTATACAATAATTGTATCAAGTAAGATTCGATATTAGATAATTCGACTATGCTGCATATTACTAACTGAAGTCATGTCACAAAATTCTATAACAGGGCAGCTGTAGGAGGTGTGTGCGTTAAATGGCTGATCTAGCGTTGTTAGAGGAAGTGGTGGGGGGTGACATCGAGTGTTAGAGGATGTGGTGGGGGTTTATCTAGCATGGTTAGAGGATGTGGTGGGGGCTGCAGGCTGCATAAGAAGTAGTGAGCATGTTTTTAGACAACGCACCAACTTATCGGCGGTGTCCAATCCTCTCCACCCTCAGGTTTTTGGCTACCGACTCGTCTCAGCGAGAGTTAGGAGATATACTGTAGCAGGGGTTTCCCAGCCCTCGCTAAGCTGTTTAATGCCTGGCTGCAGTCCTTGCTGGTATCATCACTTTACGCACACAGTGTATTCAATTTGTTTCCATACACTGCTGCACAAATGTTGTGTCTGTTGTCTGTTGTGTCTCTTACATCGGTCTGAATCGATATAAAGAGGGACTTCCAATCCAACATTTCCAAACATCATAGGAGCGATAGACTGAAATCACAATCCGACAATGAATTCAATTACGTAAACAGAAATGCACTCGCAAATGACGCTGGCGATACGCATCTCTAGAGGACTCTGTCAGCCTCAGCCCCACCAGGTCGGCATTCACACTCTTTTACAGCACTTGATTTTAGATCAAAAATAATTGGAACCTATGATAGGCTACTGTGTGGGGTAGAGACCTATGATAGGCTACTGTGTGGGGTAGAGGGACCTCTGCTACTGTGTGGGGTAGAGGGACCTCTGATAGGCTACTGTGTGGGGAGAGTGACCTTTGATAGGCTACTGTGTGGGGAGAGTGACCTTTAATAGGCTACTGTTTGGGGAGAGTGACCTCTGATAGGCTACTGTGTGGGTAGAGGGACCTCTGATAGGCTACTGTGTGGGTAGAGGGACCTATGATAGGCTACTGTGTGGAGTATGGACCTCTAATAGGCTACTGTGTGGGGTAGAGGGACCTATGATAGGCTACTGTGTGGGGTAAAGGGACACTCGCTCCCATGCCACATTATTTAGTTTAGAAGAGAGCACGGCAGAAAGTGTACCAAGAAATGTCCTCTACTGTGATTGAAGGTACAATGTGTAGAATTAAGTGGCATCTCTTGGCAGAAATTGAATATAATATTCATAAGTATGTTTCAATTGGTGTATAATGACCTGAAAATAATAATCGCTTAGAATGGAGGCCACCATGTTGCACGGCCATGTACCTACAGTAGCCCAGAACGGACAAACGTCTCTAGAGAAATAAATCCTTCGCCGTTGCATATTGTTGTTGAGACTAAAATAGGTTTGTTAACCAACGTTTAGTAGCTGGCCCGGAGGGTGGAGTTACCCCGCGTTCAATAAGTTTTACAATAATGTCCGCCCACCAGGGACGTCCCGACACCGAAACTGAAAATGACTTTTATAGCAGCAAAGCGCTACTGTGGCGGTGTATTAAAATAATCTCAATAGCACTTTATCTAGTTTGAAAGTGTTGTTGTTTTTTAAGTTAAAGATGTTGGATATTCAACACATAGATATTCATGTTCTGAACTAGCGATGTGACATGGTGAACTAAAGACGTGTTCACCGGTATGAGTCCCGTGTGTAGTGGTGTCTACCTGCCCAGGTGTCTACCTGCTGAGGAGACGGGCAGCAGCCCTCCTCTCTATAGAGACATCGTTTGGTCAATATTTATACACAATAGGCAAATTACAAGTACCCTGCTCTCAACAATAGCCTAACTAAAGTGCAATTAAACCGGATACGTCTCACGTTACAAAATGTTCAGAATGGATATAACATTAAAATGTCTGTTTAGAAGTGTAACCTGCTAGCTCTACAACAGGAAAAAGCAGGTAAAAAAATGTGCACCAGTGTGCGCACGACAAGCCTAAGGCCGCTTGATTAATCCCAACTTCTTTGTGCGTACGAACTTTCTACATTTCATGCGTACGATAGGATTTATAACATTTTCTACGAACTCTTGATAAATGAGGGGATTTTTTTTACATGGTGGCACAGGTGCTCCCACCCGCTCATGCAGCACAGTCACGGTGTAACTACCTGCTCATAATAACAGGCTGGAAAAGTTAATAGACTCCAGTTACGATGTGGTTTTTTACATTTTCTTTCTGGCAATCCATCATTCAGCATAGTGTGGTGTTCTTGTTCTTTGCCTGCTCCTGATTAGCGCTAGTGCTGCGGTACGATTTCACTGAAAATTTGCAAAGTATACGTTTTATGATAGTTTGAATTACCATCCATACATTCAAAGCTGTGTTTTCTAAATTGGAACTGAAGTGGTTTGTTTCCAATGAGAGCGCTCACAGCTGGCCGCGCTACAGCGCAGCGTCATCCATTGACACCCATTAAGCAATATTAAACAGAGAACAAGACCCAACATGTAGGCCTACCTGGAGGCAGGCCCTAATTATTTTTTCAGTTTTTAGTCTAGACCTTGTTACGTTAATATATTTAAAAACACAAACTATTCATAGCTACTGCAATACCACTTCTCAAATTCTCAAAGCACTCTTGGAAACGCATATCATGTCAATTAATGTTTTTGAACTGCATTGTGGGGGGTTTTTTCTCTTTGAAACGCGTATTGTGATCTGCAAATACGATGCGCTTCTTCAGTGTTGTAGACTTGCATCGTGGTCCAAAAAAGCAGATTAAAGCATGTCAGACACAAAAAAAAGTCATCCTGCTATTTTGATCATTTGATTATTTTCAGCATTAAGCGATTGTGAGGCAGATATTGAAGTAACAAGTATTCTATGACCATATGCAGGGCATTGTATTCTTTATCTGTCGTCCAATCACTTAACAACATTTTTTTTGCAGCAATGGAAGTTTGTGCCAGTCAAGGTAACGGTCTATCTGCTGATCAGCCAAACAGTCAGGGCTCTCAAGCATGATAAAAGCTCTGTCCCTCCTACATTACAAACAGCTAGACCATTTTATTTTGGAAAGGAACGTTATTTTGAAATGCAGCTCCCTCCCTCTGTCACCGCTTGTGTGGGGGGTGAACCCAAAATGCAGAGAGTCAGGACAGGTGCAAAAGGAAGCTTTACTTGATGAAAGCACGCAGACAGAAACAAACCTAACACAAACAAGGAATCGACAAAACTGGGGCAGAAACTAGGGAACACATGAATTGCTAATTAACACAGGTGACAAAACACTAACAACACAAGGGAAAAAAAGGTAGTGAGGGGCTGAGGCAGCATCGTTACAGTATCCCCCCCCCCCCCCCCCCCCCCCCCCCCTAGGCTAGGTAGGTCAGGAACAGGGCTAGCCAGCTCATGATCGGGAACAGGGCTAGGAAGGTCAGGAACAGGGCTAGGCATGTCAGGATCAGGGCCACCCAGCTCATGATTGGGAACGGGGCTAGGAAGGTCAGGAACAGGGCTAGGAAGGTCAGGAACAGGGCTAGGAAGGTCAGGAACAGGGCTAGGAAGGTCAGGAACAGGGCTAGCCAGCTGAGGCTCTGGAACAGCTGGGGAGTGAGGCTGGGTAGCTTGGGAGTGAAGCTGGGGAGCAGTCAAGAGAACAGTCATATGGGCGGTGAGGTGGCAGTGTTGTAGCATGAGATTACTAAAAACCTGTTTGAGGTCATGATAGTCGGACGGTACTTAGGACAAGTCACGGATATCGTCTTTGTTAAGGGGAACAGGTGCTTGCTTGGTGCTATAGCAGATGTGAGACAGTGTGCATGACAAAAGGAAGACCGTTAGACCAGTCAGTGTGGGGATTGTATAGTCTAATGGAAATCCCAAGACAATGCGAATGTGCGGGGAATCCAATAGGTGAAACTGAATGAGTTTGTGGTGATTACCGGAGATCAGCATAGTCACAGGGATTGTAATGCGAGTAACTCTGGCGATAAGACGGCCGTCCAGAGCGTTGGCCTCAGAAGTGTTGATCCCTTATTGGTGTTCTAGGGATGAGTCAATAACATTTTCATCAGAACCAGAGTCAACATAAGTACCAGACCTGGTTCTGCCAGCCCAGGGATACAGGTAACAGAGGACGAGGAGCAGATGGAAGGGTCTTAGTTGGACTCACCAGTAACCTTTCGCCTATGGGTGAGCCTGCTCTTTAACAGACAAACCGCAACGCAATGTCCAGATGCACCACAGAACATACAACAGTTCTCCCGTACCCTTCTCTGCTGCGCAGCAGAAAAGACAAATCGGCCTTTACCAACTGCATATGCTCTGAAGTGAGTGGAGAGAAGTGAACAGTGCACAGAAGGTTTGACCTGATAGGCTGCTGGAGAGCCGATATTAGAGGGGCTTCTCTCACGAAGGCAACTGTCTATGCCGATTGTCAGATCATGAAGAGGTCCAGGCTTTATTTCCTCCTACAGACCATGGTGAAAGGCGCCAAACAATGCATCAGGGTTGCAGGCGCTTTCTGCAGCATATTACATGCCCATTGAGGGCATATCACTCACACATGGTGAGTGATATTATGTTGTAACCTTTATTTGTTCTGGTAATATGTAGGTCGGTGAACAATAAGAGTATTAGTAGGAGAGAGCAGTGGATGTCACCAGTAAGCAGAGATGTTGGTCCGCTTGAAGGAGATCACACGACCACCTCCTTCATCACCTCTGCTGTTAAACAGTGTGTGTAGTTCTATGCCGTGTAAGGGTTTAGTTGGTGGTAATGGACTAATTCCACCTCTAGTAGTTCAGTAATGAAGTCGTTTAGAAACCATTAGAACATAAACCATTGTTCCTGAGGATGGATTACTGACCCTGGGTGGGTGTCCCCATCTGGGTCAGTTTCCCAGTTTTCATTTAGTGTGTTTTTTTATGACATAATTTAAGAATGAAAATGGGATTTAGATTTCTTTCTCTTCTAAAAAGCCATTTTTGCATTGAAACTGAATTGTATACTTTACAATTACCAATTTAGAAGGGTATGTATATAATGTCTGTACAGTACTTTGTTGCGATGCACAAACCCTTGCTATGCACTCTACTGGCGCTAATAAAGACATAACCTTGTGCTCTGATCTGTCCGGTCGTTTTATAGAAACTTACATAGAGACTTTAGTTTTCATTAATATTGTACTCTTTGCTCCAATGTTAATTTCCCACGTTACCCAGAATGACTTTCACTGCAGCCCGCTCTTTCATCAACCTCAAAGTCAACGTATTGCATTCTGGGTGTATGACGCCCGCTAGGTCCTCTAAGAACTTGATTTATAGCCATTTATAGTGCCTTCTAGTCTGAACCCTTGGGTTCTTGTTCTTTTGCTGTTCCTAACTATTAATGCTCTCATATTAATCTAATATCTGATACTTATGGTTGATTAATAGTCTCATATCTAATATCTTATGGTTGATGCTACAGATAATAGAAGACATATTCTCATATTAAGCTAATATCTACTAATGGTTTATTAATATCACTCATATTAAACTAATATCTACTAATAGTTTATGAATACACTCATATTAAACTAATAACTACGGTTCATGCTCCAGATCGTAGAAGACATGCTCTCATATGAAGCTAATATCTAATACTATCAAAGGTCACATTGTCTACAGGAAGTTCAGCCTCAGCAGAGTAACACAGGTCCTGGGATGGTTTGTACAGCTCACCAATAGGGACAATCTAAACATTAACCATTCTTCCTCTAACCATCTCTTTTCCAAAACACAGTGTGACCTCACTACTCTAAGCATCAAACCAGTCTGTCTGCCTTTAGACTGGTGCTCTTGTCGACAATCTGTCACTAATCTATTGATGCAAGCCTGCACAACGTAGGTATACAGAATGAATACACAATTACATTGTGTAGCTAATATAAGACAGCGTTCTCAAATCATGGCTTTGGACTGGCACCGGGCCATGCAGCAGTGCTGGGCCGCACTCCAGCTGTTCATAAAATAGCTTTATCATATTATTGACTGTTAAAACCTGCACTTCATGTTTGTTGAATTTGCTAAATACTCATTGACCCATCAGACCACAGAATTTACAGTCAACAAATCAACCGTTGCATCACTAACAATCACAGATTGAACACTAATGTTGACACTGTTCATTTGCCAATTAAAGTTTTGTATTTACTCTGGTTATTTGTGTAGGTCTAAGTGGGGCCCAGAGGCTGAGGGTCAACTGGGCCATAGCCCCTGGCTTAAAACAGTTTGACACAAGACCTCTTATAGACGCAGCTTATTTATCGTAATATAGCAAAATGTTGGCCTGAGATAACATCTTTAAAGTTTAAACATTTTACAGAAAACACAACTCTTGTGTTTTTCAAGAGAAAACGTCTTTGTAATGATGTGGAGGTGTAACAATAAACTCACACTGCCAATTAAACTCTGCTGCAGTTTATAGACTTACAGCAAATAACCCTTACCTGATGTCACAACAAACACCTATATCTAATTTCAGAATGTAATGTGCAATACCCCAGCATCTGAGCCACTTAGCCACTAAACTTACACAGCTTAGTTATATTTTCTGTACATTTGTGTATTTGTGTGTATGCATGTTTTTCTACATTTAATATTGTATGGCCCATATTTTTGTTATTTTATTTCCATTCTCTTTTCATTAGTTTTTCTGTATATTAGCATCTGTGACAGCAACAATTTCCCTCAGGATTAATAAAGTAGCTGTTCAGGAGCTAACCGCTAGCTTGTCTAGGATGGAGATCGATGGAGCAGCCCCCTGGCCTCTCATCTTGATGACCTCAGACGGGAGTCCTGGTATTTGTTTGTGTTAACAGATATTGACGGAAACCTCCGTGGACCAAGCAACAACAAATGGTATCTGACTTCCTCGGCCGTCGCAGCTTATTCTTCTTTCAGAGGATAAAGACAGAAGTAAATAAATGAAAGTAGGCCTCAAGATGCCTAAAATCTGCTTCTGGAGTGACAGATGTTTTTGGAAACTTCTGCTGTCTTAATGCACGTCTCGCCTTGGTCTCTGAGGAGTATTCGAACACTAAATCACAGCTCTCATATTCGAGATGTAGTTATTATGGGATGCTTCCCCTGCTGTGACTTCATCACTCACAGCCTGACGCCAGGGACAACCCATCATCATCATCATGTACAGACAGCCAGGGTCGCCGCCGGCAACAGCCAGGGTCGCCCAGGAAGAGCCAGGGTCGCCCACGGCAATGGCCAGCGTTGCCTGGCAACAGCCAGGGTCACCCTGGAACAGCCAGGGTTACCGTGGTGACGCCCACAGGTATTGTCATTCTGTTTGATTGACGGCTGACATTTTTGACTGTGAAGGTAAATACAGAAATACAGTGAAGGTAAACAGCCATGGAGGGGGGGGGGGGGGTCAAGGTAGAGACAGGTGTGTGTGTGTGTGTGTGTGTTGGTGCAGGTGTGTGTACACAGGTGTGTGTGTGTTTGTGTGTGTGTTGGTACAGGTATGTGTAGGTTGGTGTGTGTGTGTTGGTGTTACCTGAGGACGACGCTCTCTCCTTCCAACACAGTGATGTTGTCGGGCAGGTGGCCGAAATCTGCTGCACTGGAGCCTAGAGAAGAGGAGGAGGCGGATCAGGGAGAGAGAGTAGAGGAAGAGGAGAGAGGAGAGGTGGCAGAAGAAGGGTGGAGGAGGAGGAGGAGGAGGAAGAAGAGGCAGAGGGGGGGGGGGGGGGGGGGTAGTGAGTATAGAGCATTTATTTTCTTGTCTTTTTTCAGAAGTTGAAGGACCCAGTACAGAGCATAAGACTGTGGTAGACAGCAGACGGTAGAAACTGTAGAGAACAATTTCCCTCTGGAATGAATCTTACAACGGTGGAGACAGTAGAAACAGTAGATAGTATAGCGATATATATGTAGTAGCATTGTAGCAGAGACAGCAGACAGTATAGTAGAGATGTAGTAGAGATGTAGTAAAGACAGTATAGTAGAGATATAGTAGAGATGTGGTAGAAACAGTAGAGACAATATAGTAGAGATATAGTGTAGACAGTAGAGACAGTACAGTAGACATATAGCAGAGATGTAGTAGAGACAGTATGGTGATATAGTAGAAACAGTATAATAGAGATGTAGTAGCTATGTAGTAGTCAGAAACAGTATAGTTGAGTTATAGTAGAGATGTAGTAGAGTCAGAAACAGTATAGTAGAGATATAGTAGCGATGTAGTAGAGACAGAAACAGTATAGTAGAGTTATAGTAAAGATGTAGTAGAGTCAGAAACAGTAAAGTAGAGTTATAGTAAAGATGTAGTAGAGTCAGAAACAGTAAAGTAGAGTTATAGTAAAGATGTAGTAGAGTCAGAAACAGTAAAGTAGAGTTATAGTAGCGATGTAGTAGAAAAAGAAGTAGTATAGTAGTGATGTAGTAAAGCCTGTACAGCATTATAATGTAATTTCTCCATCCTGTATTCTGCTGAGACTGGCCTGTGTGTGTGTGTGTGTGTGTGTGTGTGTGTGTGTGTGTGTGTGTGTGTGTGTGTGTGCACGCGCGCGTTGGTAGGCAGGACGAGATGCTGTCCCTTCATTTCACGCTCCAAGAGCTCCTCTTCCCTGTTCTCATTATCACACACACACACACACACACACACACACACACACACACACACAGCACGATACCTTTGAACAATATAAATACAAACCAGAAGAAATACAAACATTGTGCATTCTGAGGAAAACAGCCCCAAGCACTGTGTTATTTTATTTATTTACTTTATAATTATATTTATAGACTTTATATTATTATTATTCAACACTTTTTCTAAAGGCACACGCCGTCTATGATGAAGAGAGAGGAGGACTACTTTGATATCATCCTCATATCTCTGTTAGATATCTGTATTGACTGGTATCTGTTCTAACTTTTCTCTCTCTATTACAAGTCAACTCTCTCTATTCTCGCTCTCCATCTCTTTGTCATCTCTTTCTCTCTCTGACTGTCTCTTTCTCTCTTCCTCTCTCTCTCTGACTTTCTGACTCTCTCTCTCTCTCTCTCTCTCTCGTCGTCCCTCTGTCTTTAAAAGGGCCTCAATATTGGAGGGATTTGCTCTCGCCTGCAGCATTAATAATGGTGAGGTTATGAAAGGAAGGTGGTTTAAAAGCCCCACAGCAAAGCTCACATATAACAACACTGGACTGAGCGAGCGACGTGGGGCTTTTAATTTGAAGGGGGCTCATGTTAGCGGTTTGTTTGAGAGCAGTAGTTATTAGAAGCTATATTAGCTGCTGCTTGTCAAAAAGGTTTTCAGACTACATGGCTAGATGACATCACCAAACTAAACACTGATCTCACCCAATCAGGTGTGAGTGTTGACATCATCCGAGATACAGCGCCTGCGATTGGACAGCCAACAAAAGACTAGACAATCATAGGCTGACAGAGACGTTTTGGTCAAAGAGGTGCAGATGAACACCACAAACAAAAAGAGGAATTCAGTTCAGCTTGAAGTAGAAATAGCCGAGGCTACATTCCAAATGCTGCTTGACGACAGCAAGTAAAGAAAACACTGAAGCAGACATAAAGTAGAGTGTGCAAGAGACCGAGGTAGTGTATGGGCAGACAGTGAGATAGTGTGAATGGGACAGTGTGGGTATGAATGCATTATGTGCTTGATGTTTATTTTAGTTGTCGCTGTTTTTTTTTAACACATTATGTTCTAGGAAAGTAAAATAGTGGAATTGACTCTGTATGCTGTTTTAATGAGCTTACCTGCCATTCCCCAGACATGAAACACGGGAGAAAACATGGTTGCTATTGGTTGTTTAATTAGGGGAGTTTGACACCAAAAGCATGCGGCGGTATCAGTCGGAATGGTGCCTTGTTAGGTAGAATAAAGCTTGTTTACCACTACTATGGCTACCAAAGGCCACATGTTGCATCACACGAGGTGGAGTTAGTTAAGGCTTTGTTAAAGTTAAGGTGTGAGGGTTTCATAGGAATAATGACCATGAAAGCATGTGTAGTTGGACCCAAACGAGACAGCCTTTAAGTTCAAGCTGCCATAACAGAATACAGACCGTGATACATATAGACACACACACACACACACACACACACACACCCTACAGTTTATCATGTAGCGGTGTGTTAAGTGCTCCTGTGACAGAGCCACGTGTCTCTCATTTGTTTCATTTATAAAAAGATTTATTTAGTTTACAGCCCCTGTCAGTGTATCGCCTAACTCCCTCCCTTCATCCCTCCGCCACTCCCTCCCTCACTCCCTGTCTTCACAGGGAGTAAGCCACAAACACAAAACAAAGCATAGCATAGCGCTGCTATAGCACAGGACCCGCGAGACGTCGATGTTACGATTTGTATTCTATCGAGCGGGCCACGCGCCGGTTTGTAATCGCTCGGGTTTACTGACAGACCTATCACAGCTCTCGCTCTAATGTCGGTCCTGTCTCCCCTGACGACCGGAGGAAGAAAGAGCGAGAGATGCTGGACATGTAGCAGACATGACACTGGGACTTTCAGTCCTAGTGGACTAGAAGAGGAGGAGAGGAGCTGTGAAATTGCAGTACTGGTAGTTGTGCTACAGTAGTAAGGCGATCTGGTCTGGATCCAACATGGTGGCCGACAGGTGGAGAGCCAAACGGCGGGAAAAGATCAGCCGAATAATTACCAGCAGCGAAATGCTGCCAATTAAATATTTACACACACACACACACACAAACACACTCTCTTCTCTGCCTCCAACACACACACACACATACACACACACACGCACACACGCACACACACACACACACACACACACACACACACACACACACACACACACACTATTAAAAAATAAAATACTTTTACAGCCAAGGTTTATAGCTGGGGAGATTTAAACGCCTCTGATTTACGGTTTTCAGTCCTTTACCAGTTCATACTGTTATTTAATGTTCACATTATGTATCTGTACATGCTGCATATCTTTTTTTGTTTTTGCGCTATAAGATTATGATGAGTTGATATAGTATTGAGTTGATTGAGTTATTTCTAAAATATTGCTCATGTCATGTAGGCCTATATAAACCATATCATGTGTTTCGTAAGCTCAGATAGTTGAAGTTCTCTTGATGTCATGTCAGCTGTGTCTTGAGACCGATATCGTAAATCATATACGGTATGCAAAAACTGACTTAAACTAAATTTTACAATACAATATAAAAATATCAATAAAAAGAATCATTGTACAGTAGAACTGTTGACATATAATCATAATATAATATAAACATATAAGGTATTGTAGTGATGTTCTTTGAGGAAGAAGGCCGCCGACACAGGATCGCTTTTAACTCACTTTATTTGTTTAGCTTTAGGTATATTATCTATGAAGCAAAAGGAGAGGTATGTATAGTTCACGCGTGGAGCTCCCCTTAGCTGGATATCTTAACAGATACGCGGCCTCTAGAGTTTCTGCTCCCCCGCTGCTCGTGTGGTTTGGTAGTATCTGGGCAGGCGTGGCCTCTATGACGCATACTATGCTCTGATTGGCTAGTGTTGAGCGCCCGCCCCCAGTGTATTATGTGTGCTGCCATCTGGTGGCCAGGTGCAGTTAATACAGCTTATATATTTGTTCCTGTTCCCTTGTGGCTATGTGAGGATATTACAGTCTGTTGATACATATGCTGTTATTTATTCGTCACAGTATGCAAACATTTCTGCAAATTGACACCCATGATGTGTGTACTTCTTTGAGAAAAATCTAGGCTGTGCCTAGACTAGTGACTGCAGGCTCATGGTCTGAAATGAATGGCTTAGAACGGTGCACGTGACCCACCGCCATGTTTGTAGTTCGATGCAAGTAAGTACGCTGTAGTGGCCTACAGGCCCGACACCAGTGGGGGGCGCCCAAACTTTTTTAAAACCAAGGTCTTACAGTTTCCAGTCTGAACCGAGGCCTACCTGTCCAGGTAGGGAGCCGTGTTTACTGGTGGCCACCACACGTTGACAACTTCACACTGCTCACCTTTACCTCTGCCCCCGCCCCCCCTTCCAAATGGTTTCGTCTCTAATCAACGTCGCAAATTCCGACATTCCGAGCTTGTCATGAACGCACCGCAGCCCCAGTTCGGTTACGGTGAATGATGTCGCTCAGGTAGGCACTGTTTTTTAATTATGAAACCACGATTAAATAAAACTAACTTTTAATGTTATACATATCTGTTAAAAAATAACTTAAGTACCGAGGTGAAGGTGGCAGGTAGGACCTGCCACCTTCACCTCGGTACTCGCGAGCAAGCAAGCAAAATTATCATTAAAAAGACTTTAATTCCGTCATGCCGGAAAACGTACAAATATGCAGTTCATCTCTGAAGCAGGTCGTTACGTTTTGCATAGTGTTGGTAGTTTAGTGATTAAACAACCCCCTTTTCTTTATAGCCAGCTTTCTTAAAACGTGATGTAGTGAAGTGTATTATTGTTTGGGCATGTCGCAGTGTGTGTGTGTGTGTGTGTGCGCGTGCGCGCGCGTGTGTGTTTTTTTAATGTAATTAAATGCTGTGGTTTAGTTTCCTCTCAGTGTGATCAAAAACATGTTTGTCAAATCAAACTTTAGTTTTCAGTAGTTGTACCCATGTCTTATTTATAAATATATGCAGTGTACCGAATTAATGCAGAACGTGAAAACAGGAGGACGTTTTGAACCCCTAAATCCAGGGGCTCATGTATCCAGCAGGAGGACTGCTGATCTGGAGTCTGGTCATTAGGGACTGTACGATATTTACCGGGGGGGGAGGGCCGGTCGTCAGGGGGGGAGGGCCTAGGATAATTTTGTTAAGCCTTAGGGGAGGGCCCAGGAGAATATTTTTGGCCTGGGGGGAGGGCCGAGGAAAATTATTTTATGGGGGGGCAATCGTCATGACTCATGCCGAGTTCGATGTTTAAATGAAAGATAGGATAGCCTGTAAGGAAGTGAACGTCTCCTTTACCATAACCATAACCCTTTTTGGAGTGAATTGTTTCACAGTAGACTGCGGACGCTGTAGACTCTGCTCTGCGAGCGGACGCTGTAGACTCTGCTCGTCTCATACCACCGCGAACGGGTTTATGAGACCCCAGATCGTTTCACACAGACGCGGGAGGGTACCTTTGGCGTCAGTATCCAGGGCTTAATTTGGGCCGGAACACGCCGGAATATGTTCCGGCACCTCCAACGGTGGATCCGGCACCTTTCCCCCCCGCCGTCAGTGGTTACGATCGCGCAACCCCCGTCATCAGTCCGCGGTCCCCCCCCCCCCCCCTCCCGTTGACAATCACGAACACCCCCCCCCCCCCCCCCCCCGGGCGTGACAAATCGTCGGTAGGCCTATATTACGAGTTGGGATGAGAACGGGTTGTCTGCCGAAACCGTCAAGTCTAAATCATGCGATAGGCGCGCACGATGACATCCTCACAGCATGCACACGGGCTGTGTGTGGACTCGGGTCTGCGGCTGAGTCCGCGGCCGGGTCCGCGGGTCCGGTGCTGGGGTCCGCGGCTGGCGGGTCCGGTGCTCCCCCCCCCCCCCCCCCCGTTGACAATCGCGCCGAATGTAGAGCATATTGTAATGCAGCGTTGAATGGATGAATAGCTTACATAAGGGTCCCCAGCACTTTTCAAACCACACTCAAGCTTATGGTTATTGTCCCCACCACTTCTAAAACCAAACTGACGCCACTGACCACATAGACCAAGAATCGCAGGGTGATCATTAGTCGCTCTTAGTCACAGTAGTTTGTGTTTTGTCTTATAATAGCCTATAAGGTACAATGTCATCAGCCAAGTTGTGAAATTATTGGGGGAGTCTCGTAACATTGATAAAAGCAGGCTTGTCCCCATTCTCAAGTTCAAGGCACAGCGTGGCATAAACCCCTGCTCTTGCTGCGTGTGTAGCCTACCCGTGTGTGTGTATGTGTGCTTATGTGGCCGTTTTAACCTTGTAAACGTCATTTTCCGACCAATTTTATTTGATTCACGTAGCGGGGAGGGCCTAGGAGAATTTTTTTGAGCCGGGGGGAGGGCCCCGGAAAAAAAAAAATTACCA
The DNA here is from genome assembly GCA_030340625.1 of Merluccius polli. NCBI lineage: Eukaryota > Metazoa > Chordata > Actinopteri > Gadiformes > Merlucciidae > Merluccius > Merluccius polli. Next base: position 1,876 of record JAOPHQ010000131.1, on the reverse strand, counting down.
GGGGGGAGGGCCAGGCAGAACAATTTTAACCCGATCGTCTGGCGACCGGCCCTCCCCCCCCGCTAAATATCGTACAGTCCCTTACTTATAATGAAAGGTAAAACACGGACTGCATTTCTTACACAGACTGACTGGCGTTACTACGTTAAATCTGTGGTTTCTTCATGGATTCATATGTTTCAGTAGAATTTAAACAGGTCCCATGTGATGAACATAGTGTGTGGTTATGGATGGCGGCGGTGTGGGGATAGTGCGTGTCGGTGGGGCGAGGGCCCTTTTATCTAGCTTGAGCCCCTGCCCCCCAAAGTGTCTGTGCACAGCGCTACACACACACACACACACTCTCTCTCTCTCTCTCTCTCTCTCTCTCTCTCTCTCTCTCCTCTCAGCACCTGGTGATGAAGACCCAAGGACTGCCATCACATCCAGCCTCAGGCACACCTGTTGTTGTGGTGTGTGTGTGTGTGTGTGTGTGTGTGTGTGTGTGTGTGTGTGTGTGTGTGTGTGTGTGTGTGTGTGTGTGTGTGTGCAGTGGGATTAAACATTAAACAGACAGAGCTCTTTCCTCCTCTTACTCTCTCCTTATCCCCTCCTTTCTCCATTCTCCTCCTTTCTCATCTCCTCCACTCTCCTACCGTATCATTTCTTCCTCTTTCATCCCTTATCATCTCTGTGTCTCTCCTCCCCACCTCCTCCTCCCTAATCTCCTTCTTTCATTTCCTCCTCTCTTCCTCTCTCGTCCCCACCTCGCACCTCTCTCCTCACTTATCATCTACTCCTCCCCACCTCCTCTTCTCTTCTCCTCTCTCACCCCCTATTCCCATGTCTATCTTCCCCTGCATTCCCATACCTCCTCCTGGCTCCTCCTCCTAAGAGTCTCCTCCTCCTAAGGGTCTGAGGAGGTGGGAGTCATGTCTGAGAGGGTAGGAGGAGGAGGAGGGGGTGGTGGTCCATGAACAGTTTTTTTTGTTTTTTTTCTGAACCTTGTTGACACTGGAGAGTTCAACCAACGCTCTTATTTTGCAGTTCACCTTGAGTTTATTTTGAAGAGACTCGCATTTGTTCGCATTTGATACCAAACACAGGTTGCAGATAGTGCAACCTGTGTTTGGTATCTAAATAAAACATCCAGGTTGCTACTACTGTATGCTTTATAGTTGTATTCTTATTTGTAATTTGTTGTCTTTTTAATTATACTACTATGCCATACTCTCTGCTGTGATACCCGAACTCTCTCTCCTGCATTCAAAACCACCAGAAACCAAGAGATATCTGACCTGAGCTAGAGCAGCTAATGCTCAAGCAGCATTATCAGCAAGAACATGAATAATGGATACAAAGGAGAAGAATACACATTGTGCACACAGTTTCAAATACTGTTTGGGAAGTAAACAAACAGTCAATATAATACCTTTTTGCACCAAAAAAAGCGCGTATATGCCGTTTTTTTAAACGCGGCCAGACCCGCTAAAAATAGGCGATTGACCCCTTTTCTCATTGCCAGTATGCGAGTAGGGTTTTTTCTGGTGTGTCACGTTCGACGTCACGTTCTGCAGCCAATTGGAGCTGGAGACGATAAATTCCCGTGGCTACTGCAGAGTCATTTGTCCCGGGAACGGATGCTGGGTGTACCCTTTCCCACTGCAGACAAAAGCCAGATGTTAGTGGGTCTTGGTGGGTTTTATGGCCAGTGGGAAAGGGGCTTAAGTGTAACAGAAGTGTTCTCTCTAAGCAGAGATAATATGTATTATATTGTATATTTATACCTTCTATACCATATTGTCGTGTCATGCTTTGCTCAGGGGGACCAGCGTTGCTGTATACCTTTTTAGAGTTTCTAAGAAAGAAAGATTCTGCTTTAGACATTAACAAACTG